>VZSF01004693.1:1499-74330 GCA_013398295.1 Chionis minor | reverse complement strand
CCCAGCGCCAGCATCGACTCGGGGCCGGGCACGCCCGGGACGCCGCCGCCCCGACGGACCTACCAGGCGCTATGAGGGGCCCGGGGGGGGCCGGCGCCCCGCCGCCTCCGGAGCCGCTGCCCTCCCCTCCCGGGGCCGCCCCCCCGCCTCCCCCAGCCGCGTCCTGCGAGCGCTTGTAGGGCGAGAGGGGCAGCCCCAGCGCCTCTTGTCCCGCCGCCCCCCCGCGGGGCTGGGGGCAAAGCGCCCCGCCGGGGCAGCGGCCCGGGGTGGCCCCCCCGGGGGCAGGCAGACCCCGGGCCTCGGGACGCGAGCGCTAGCCTGGAAACCCCGCTGCAAATAAAGCGTGCTGTAAGAGAGCTGTCTGGCCTGCTGCTTCTTCCAGCGCATCCCCTGCTGTCGGGGAGGGCAGCGGGACGCGGCGGCGGGGTGCCCGCCAGCATCCGTGCTCGGCCCCAGCCCGGGCTCCGTCACCCCCGGCTCCTGCCTGCCCGGGGACCTGCCTGGTCGCGGCGGTCCCGGGCCGGGAGACGGGGCGGCTTGCCGGGCTGGGGCCTGGGAGCTTGTTTTTCCCATCACCAGTGGGTACTGGAGGAATAGAAACGCGGACAGATTCTCCTTCCGTGCCTCTCCTGCTATATTTCTTTTTTTTTCTGCAGGAGTTAAAATATTTCGCAGTTGTATTCATTTTTTTTTTCCCCTCGCCCCCCACAAAGCCCGTGTTTGTTTCCCTGGGTATGAAGACTGAACACGTATTTCAGGATTTGGCCCTAAAACTGCGCGGTGACTCTCCTCGGTAAAACAACTGTATGATCTAGCCCTGATACCCTGCAGGGGAATTTTACTCTCAGTCACTCTCAGTGCTCTGGCAGAGACAAATTTAGTAAAGGTAGTAAGAACAAACCACAAGGTACATTTCACAATATTCAGAATGCAGTATAGATCTCTCTGCTCCTAATGACTTTGGTCCTACCAGACAGGATGAAAATTCATTGCTTTGTTTCCATGGGTCTGGAAATAGCCAGGTCAAGTCTTCATAAGTTTCAGAATTAACACCTATTTCCTTCCAGGCACTAAATCTAAGTCTTTCTACTGAGGAAAAATTTCCAGCCCTTTTCACTTCTCTCGTTGTAATCCAAAACTTTTCTAATCCCCATGAAAGAGGCAGAGATGAGATAGAGAGCTGGGCTCCTTCAGTGCATCCAGAAATGCCTCCTACGACAAACACTCTGAGTGGGAAGGGATATGCACCTCACTAGCGTGGGATGAGGATGTATTTGCCATTTGTGTTTATGTTGTTATCGGTGGGTGGCCAAGGGGCCTGGAAGTGGCATTTCACCTCTGATAAATCTTTCACTTGAACCCAGCCCAACTTAGTCATGTCACCAAAAGTTACCACCTGCCTGCTCTTTGGCAGCACCTCTGATGAACTGATGAAGGAAGCCCAGCTCAGGGATGGCCCCATCCTGGCAGCACACCAAGGGGCTGCATATCCCCCCCCCACCCCCACCACCAAAGGACTACAGAGAAAGTGAGGTGGCACCTACCTGCCTGAGCCGCTCCGCTGGGCAGCAGGCAGCCGTGCTTCTGGCATGGGGCAAGGCCAGCCTGCCCCCTCCCGCACCGCTTCCCTCAAAATCCCTTTTTGCCCTTGCTCTGTAACCTTGAGGTAAGCGTTTTCTTTCCCACAGAGTGATTCAGGAGGAGTCTTTTCCAGAATGGGTTTTCTGTGTATATAGATAGGTCCCAAGTAATAAAAGTCAACCTGAAGAGTGGTTGGAAAACCCTGGACTGAGGTTGTGCAGAGGCACAAATGAGATATTCACACACTTTAGTCATTACAGATGCTTCAGGAGTATGAAAGTGCCTTTACTCAAACACAGCCTTTCTTGGTTACGGGCGATCACTTCCTGAGCCTTCTGTTCATAGAAAACCTCATGCAAGACCGTGAGCATCACCGCTTTTCTTCATGAATTCTCACATATTGCTGCAGGGCTGCAGTTCTCACGCTTTTCAACCAAAATACCGCCCCAAGGATACCGCTTGTGGCCAGGTCCTAATACAGTGCAGACCATTTTAAATGACGGCTTAAAGCGAGCTAAGCTGGAGAACTTTCAGCATTTCATTCTGCACTATGCTGACCTTGGCAAGCGATCGCCTGTGAAGTATGCGGAGTAACACTAGCAAATCACATGTTGGTAATGTACACCTCTCTTTGGCTGGCAGACATTTTAGGAGTTGCAAAAAGGTCAATACTTCTGAGGAGCAGCTTTTCAGAGAGTGAGGAGAAGTATCCCGCCTGTGGGATGTTTGTCCTCAGCCTCCTCAGTGCTACTGGGCTAGATTACAATCTGAGGGTTTTGCTATACACACCAAGAAAACAAACTCTTAATTACAGGACATCTATAAACAAAGCTCCTTTGAGCCGAAGTGTGCTCCAATCCTCGGAGGGAGTAAAAGTTAGCACCATGAAACCACCTTTAGCCCGTGGATTGGGAAGAACCAGGTGTAAAAGGCTGTTGTCTTGGGACATAATGCTGTTTTGGTCAGATTTTGCATATTTAATACTACTACTATTACTACTACTACTACTACTACAACTGAAAAGAAAGATTTGGATTCTATGTATTCAAGTTCACTAAAAGAAGGCTGTGCCCGCAAATACACGAGAAGATGATGGTCTAGAAAACCTGAGCTCCACCTCTCTCAACTCCTGCGACCTGGCTGAGTGCTGCAGGCTCTGTAACGGCAGGCAGTGGTCTCGCAGGCAGGTGGAGGGATGCCTCATAGTGTCAAAATAATGTAATACAGAAGCTGCAAGTTTTCTGACTACCTCTCCCCGCAAAGAAAAGCATAATTCGGTGCAATTTTAAAACCAAATTTTTTTTTTTTAAAATGTCTGAGAGTCCTGCTTATATCATGACTGAGCTTTTTGTGTGTGTGTGTGCATGAAGACCTTCTTGTATCTTTTATCTTTTGTTAGGAAACCAAGCACAGATTTTCAGTGAAATACGTATTTTAGTCTCATATCAAAAAGTCCTCTGTACATTATAAACTAACATAGGAACCTGGCAAATACCTCTTAAATACAACATCAGGACCAAAAATCCTGCTTGCTCTATGTTTGCAATTTCTGAGTTGCTTGTGTGGAAAAACACTCGTTTTCCCTGTAGGAAAAGATCAACCTCTTTCTTCTCCTGTGGTAAGGCTATTAAAAGTGATAAACTTTTAGTGATTAGCTCTTGGAGGATGAAGGGGTCTTAATTCATACTGTTTGTCGAAATATGCCTGGGAACACCCCAAGTTCATGGCTGCATTTTGAGGGAAACAGCATCTTCGCCTTCCCAGCTCAGCCTGTTTGTCAGGAGCAGTCAGACTTAACCGCAGCAGGCAGCTGACTTCTGCCCACCCAGACCTGCTCCCTCTCCTCCTCCTCCTCTGCAGAGCTCTTGACTCGCTCATCACTTCTGCTGGCTCCTCTCAGCTGGACCTTGGGGTCCCTCAGGAAGACCCGCAGCTGGCCAGCCGATGACTGCTGACCTTTGGCAGGCTCTGCACGGGGTATCAGCCTTACAGCTGGCCGCAACTGCCTTCCTGGCAACTAAAGACCTAATGAGCTTGGCCAGCTGGAGACTGCGCTGGGATCCTGCTGGCTAATTTGACCCTGTGTGAGGGATGGAGGAGTTCACCCTCAAATGTGGAGGGGGCAAGCGGTGCATCTGCCCACATGCTGCCCTGGGGCATCAGGGCTAGGCTCCTCCTGCAGTCAACTGGATTAGTGGAATGAGAGAAAAAGAGACTGCAGAGCTATTTTTCTGGTGCTTTAATTGGGTTTTCCGTTGAGTATTAGCTTAAGCTTCACCAGTCACTGCCTTTGCCCCCATGACGTCTCATGCTGTTCTCTCCATTCAGTCCAAGAGATAAACCCATCCACCAGACCAGGGCTGGACCAAGGGAGTTATTCCCCTTCCCAAACACAGTGTGATACATTTTCTCTTCATTTGGCAGGTGCCAATGAAGGTGCCACCTCCTGGATGCTCATGGACCTCATGCCAAACCCACTGTAGTGCAGAGTCCAGCTACTTTCTCAAGGGTCTTCTGCTTTCTTCTCCCCACACCAGCTGAAAGGCACCATCCAGTCCTGGAGTCTGGCTTAATTTTGAGCATTAGGAGGAGCATTTATGGACCGTCTGGCAATCTGCTGCAAGATGTTGGTGGCTACGATGCCAAAGGCATTGCTCAGCTGTATTTGAAGAAGGTGATAGTGGGCATGTTGTACGAGAGTCAGCAAGCCCAGGGAGAGATCAGAAAGGTAGTTCAGTGTCCGTGCATTAAATCAAGGGCTTTTGAATCTGATACTCTCTGGGAGGCCTTTAAACCTGGAGTAACAGCAGAGGAATAAATGTGTGGGTTTTCTCTTTATTGCTCTGATCTCCTACGAATATATACTTTTGAACTGATATTATTTTCTGTTTTAAAAATCCATATAGCCTGTATGTTAAGCAAAAACTAAATCCTACAAAGAATTTGTTTTTTTTTTTTTTTTTTTTTTNTTTTTTTTTTTTTTTTTTTTTGAAGTGCCAAATCTTACTGCTTGTAGTGCAACTGAAGTACCTAGCAGGGACTCGGGAACCCCAGCAAAGGTCTGGCTGGAGTATAAAACTCAAGCTGGTGTGCCTATAATACATTATAAGGAGCCAAACTGTGGATTAAATCAAGTTTGAATTCAGCCCGTTGCCTTTAATAGTTTGATGCCACAGAATTTGTTAAATTAATAAATGAATAACTCCTTAATTAATGGTGAGCAAACAATGACTGTAACACCTGTGTATAGCTCAGTGCAAAAGCCTCATTAGCAAATGCACCACTGCTCCAGAAAAGATGGTAATTTTTTGAGTAAATGGAAGTATTTGAATCTGCAGAGAACTCATTCTGTTCCCCTCATTTCCGTGTTTTAAGTAACCACATGTGCAAAATGTTGTGGTTTGTTTCTTTTTTTACTAGTATGAAAAAAATACTAGTTTTGTTTGTTTTCCTGTCCACTTTGTCATGCTTTAAAGAAATAGAAAGACAAACAGTATTTCCATTTTGAAAAGTATTTATTTTTACCTTTCCTCTTTTGAAGCATCTTCGAATTGAGTTAATTGTGCAGTTCTGAAGCTTGCTGCCTGAGTGCTTTGAAAAACAGAGGAGGAAATGTCTCTGCTGGCTACACTAAAGGTGTATCCAAAGTGTATATCTGAAATCCCTTCCTCAAATTTAAGGCTTATGTGTAGACTTGTGGTAAACGCCTCCATAGACAGTAGAGATCACAGCAAAAAAATCTTAGATTTAACTGAATTATCTCAGTGACTTGAAAAAGTAGCTTTAAAAATATTAAGACCTCTCAGAAGTGGTTGGAGTGGAGTCACTCAAGCATCTAGGAGGTGGGTGCCTTTGCTCTGGTCCTCACTGTTGTGATTCTCTCTTCATTGGATTGGGAAGAGACCACCAGACTCCCTTCTCCCCTGGTGTATGCCTGTCGTTCTGGTCCTACCACTCCTGTGTTTCATTAAAGTTGTATCTCAAATAAGCAACTGGGAGTCCTTCAGGCCTCTTATTCTCAGGTATATATAATGCTAAGAACTCCCAAACATGTAGGTGAATTGATTAGCTGCAAAGCTTCTGCAATTGGGTGAGCACCATCCTCCTGGGCACCTGTAGGACCTCGGTAGTGAAGACTTGAGCGGCACCTAAGTAGTCAGATTTAAGATTATAATCCCAGAATGATTAAATGAGGATTTTTTGGTCCTCAACCTTCCACCCTTGTCTTCCTTGCAAACTCTATGAGACCATCTACGTGGTCACAGTGTAGTGTAGGACTTCATTCCTGTCATGCTGCTGGCCAAGGAAGACATCCCATGCAGGTATCTCATGCAGTGGGAAAGAGGGCACCTCGATAGCCTGAAGCTGTTTGATTGCTGGAAATGTGGGTGACAACACCCAGTCCTGGGGAAACTGAGTGTCTCATAAACTGGGAATTCCCTTTGGAAGATGCGCCTGGTGACAGGAAAAAGGGCTCCTGCTGAAGCCATGAAGGTAAGCACTGCAAGCTGGGAGGACAGCTGTCACACGGTTGTATACGCAGCTACTCAGTATGGAGTAAAGGGATGGTGAGTCTGGGCAACTGGGAAAAAGTTTAATAACTCTAAAATCCCCCATGCTGAGCATGAAGTAGAGGAGAAACCAAGTAAACAAGGGCCGAGACAGCTGTATCCTACCAGTGCCTGAAATGCACATTTTTCACAGGGTACAAATTTCTCACATGTTTATCGCCTGGGCAAGATAGAAAAATGACTGAACTTTGAAACGGGAAACTTGTTATTTCTGAACTTCCTAATAAGCGGGACAGTGAAAGCTCCTTTTAGAAAAGCGCTCATGAAATTGGACTTCTCAAGCAGAAGTGGTCTGCTCTGAGGGGTCCCCTCCCACAACCCGTGTCCCCACCTCTCTCTTTTCCGTGGAAGACAAGGACTATGAGAAAAAATGAATTAATTTTGGTGTATAGCTTTGCTTCAATACATTATTTCAGCAATACCGTACTTCTGTATATTCCTACTTGTAAAATAAACAGTCCTATTTTTATTTCTGCTTTCTATTCTCCATTTTTTTCAGTCTATAAAAGTTTTTATTGTTTATAAACAATGCACTTGGTTACATGAATAAGTTTGAATGCCATTTTGATTTTATATGTATGGAAACAAATCTTTACCTTCATGTAAACTGTCTTTTAAGCAGATCTAGTGTATTATAAAGTACAGCTAGACAGCTAAGTTTATTCTTGCCCCAACTCCACCGAAACCCCTGGAGTTTCACCAGGAACGGATTCGGGCCAGAAGGCCTAGAATATAGTTACAATATATTCATTTTCTCATGCCTCAGAAATGGACTGTTTATGCGCCAAGCTGTAAAGTGATATTCATGATGACTGAAGCCTGAACAACATTAAAATATCCAGATCCTCTGCTCCAAATCCTCTGGTATCCGAAACTGTGCCTTTCCTTCCAAAAGGAGGGGGCTAGGACTGCTGAGGGTAAACAAGGGCAAGGGCACAGCTTTAGTACTTGAGTTTAAATAAGGACTGGCCAGGATAATACTGAGGCTTAACTGCAGGGAGCCTGGGTCTAAGGTGCTGCCCCAGCCCTGAAGGCTGCCCAGTGCCCTCCCCACCAGCTCTGCCTCCCAGCCCTGGTGGCAGAAGCTCGGGGGGTTGACCCTTTCAGCTCAGCAATCCCTGGGAGATTTGCTGCGCTGCTCCCCAAAAACCCCATTGAGAGGTTTTTTGGGTTGGTTTTTTTTGTGGTTTTTTTTTCTTTAAATGCAAAGTGCTGTGGAAAATTGCTTTTTAAAGCAATTATAATGGACACAGCGGTTCACACAGCTTGCAGCGTGCTTGAGAGCCGGGGCCCACACTCTGTTCACACACTATGGAATATCAAGTACAATCATGTTTTCTGTTTTATTTGGCTGTGATTTCCAGAAGTAGAGGCTTGAAATTACGCTCACAATAACTGCAGTAATTTTTCGACGGTCTTGAATGCCAACAAGCTCTCAGTGAACACCAGGATAGGTAGTAAGTGCAAGGAATTCTTGAAGACCTCTTTCTCTGGAGCCTAATTTTCTTTTTACAGTTTGCCCATCTATATATTTAAAAATAGAGTATAGTCAGAGAGAAAGTTTTGCTGAACATATGGTAAAACCATTCACATTAAAAAAAAAATTAGAATAATTGAAAAGAAATCACTGTGTATAAGATCTTAGAGTAAGATGCAACCAAGTTTATTCCTACATCCTTTTGAACCAGTGGAAATACCTATACACAGGCATACTTTGCATCTGCAATTTTTAGCAAGTCTAAGGCTTAAAAATAGAGGTGAGGAACTCCGTCTTTATGATTATAGTGATTTGAGGGAAGGAAAAGAAACAGTATACATTTATGTAAACTGACGCAGGACAAGTTTGTCTGGAGATTGATCATCCTATGCTTGACTGACTTCAACCCACAGCTAATTTTTATTATAAATGATCCTGGCATGTCTGGTAAAATTGTACATAGTGGATCTGGCCAAGCCTTTCCACAGAAGCCTTATTATCATATTGCTGCAGACAATTGTTTTAGAAAGCCCGGGATCTTCATTAAAGAAGTTAAGAGGTTTGTGGCAGACAGTAGCTCTGCAAGGATGAAGTGCTGCATGTTTTATGCACCTGAAGAGCTCTGTTCAATTCTGATCTTGAAGGTTGCTTGATCAAAAGCTGTGAGCAACACCTACAGCTCTCCATCTAATTCCAGAAAGAAACGTGCCTGGCAAATATTTTGTGGTTTATCAACGGTTTCAGGTTGCTGCTTCTTGTTTCCTTTAGGAAAAGAGAAAAGCAGTGTATAACCTGGTTGAAAATGTAGGTTATCTGAGAACTGCCTGCTTTGTAAGAAGTAGAGCGGCAAACGAGCATTGCTCCAACATGGAACAGTCCTGGTGCTTGGCTGAGCCTCCTGTCACAGGCACAGTGAAGTTGCTGAGCTGCTCCACGCAACACGGTCTCTGCTGTCGCCCTGTCGTGAATGCGCACCCTCAAAGGGGATTTCAAACTGTAGCATTTCCGTCTGCTTGGAATACACCCGAGCTGCCTTTTGTAATACCCCCGGAGACCTGTGACACACAATATATGGCTTCCTGCGGGTCAGCGCAGTCCCAAACTGGAGGGTTTCACTCCCAGGACTACGCGCAGTGTGGTTTTCTGCCGGGATAACTACAAGTTTTCTAGTGATGTGCACGCTCAGGCAGGACTTGGCCAGGTCCTGAGCCCATGTTGGTGCTGTCCTGCATGGCAGAGCAGCAGATTTGGGCTCTAATTTAGAGCTGGAGGTGGGGAGAAGAGCTTCTGGATTAATTTTGACACTGTAATTCTTCCACTGCAATTAAATTAAATGAAGCAATTGGTAAGAGAATGGAAAAAAAAAAATCCAATCCATATTGAAAGCACATGCTGTACGTCCCAGCCAAATGTCAGTCAAATAGCTGCAGCCTGAAAATTGGAATTTATAAGCGTAACACTGATCCAGCAGAAAGTATAATGTAGCAATACTTATAAAATTAAAAGTAACTCAGCAGCACCCAGACATAAGAGTACTATAATGTATTTTCTTTTGGTCTTAATAGAAGGGTCTACCTTCAAGTGACGCACTACACTCGCGGGAGGTTTTACTCCCTCTGGCTTCTCCAGAGGAGGCTGCTGCAGCTGCGGCCCTTTTGGGTGCAGGAATTCAAAGCTGAAGAATCCTTTTTCCAGTGGGATTATTCTTTTTATAAAGCTCCGTGTGTGTGCTGGAAAAGCAATTTATTTTGTCACTAACATGGGATAAAGCATCATTATGCTACTCAGCTGTCACTGGGGAGTATTTGGAGATGCAAATCTATTTTTGGCCCAGTAGTAGTAGTTCTAATCATGGCAAAAATCTTTCTAATCTGAATAAAAAAATAAGGAAGTGCAGGACAAGGTCTGATTTTTTTCCCCCCAAAGATCTGAAATTTAAGGGACAGATTTTCTAAAGAATGAGTGTAGGATTTAAAAAAAATAAAAATCTTGTTTCTCTAAAACGTTGCAGTGCAAAATTTTAAACATATGACTTCTAAAAAAATCAACTGTGCTATTTAAAGCATTGAAATCTATAGGAGATAAGCAGTTTTCAAAATGCTGTGGCAGACGAAGGGTCGAATTCTCCAGTGGGACTGGGTGTTTAAATATTTGAGAATCAGACTCCAGAGCCACAAGGAGGGGTTAGGGATCCCCAGTGCCAAGTGCGTTTTCTAACTTTATAAGATCACTGTAAATACGGGAAATTCACAACATACAGTGAGGCACCTGGGCCCCAGTGTAATGTCTGGGAATACATTATGCAAAGCAGGGCTCTGCTTAAATAGCAAGAAGAACTTGATGAAGAACACATCTTACTTAAATGCATTAATCTGGATTGGAATATAGTGCCTTCCCACAGTCAAAGCTTTTCTTTCTTTCATGTGCCTGAGCCCTGCACGTCATGGTCTAAGCAGGAATAAAGGGTTCATTTACAAAGCAGAAGGGGGATACAAAGTTGTTCCCCTTTTATTAAATAGGTTATCACTTACAGCACTCACTCACTATGAATGAAGACGAGTCAGTGCCCTTTCCTGCTCATATTGAAGGCAGTGCTTTGATTTGGAGAGAAGAGGGTGTTTTGGGACATGGTGCCTTCCGCGTGTATTTGAGTTGCTCGACTAAACCAGGTTGTCCTTCCTGCAGCTCGCAGGATGACTTTAGCTTCTCAGAAGTTTAATTTGCCTCTAAATCAGCTTCCTACTTCCCTTTTCCTCAGGTTGTGGGGGGGATGAATTGTGTGGCATATGATCCCCTTTTTCTGCAGGGCTCTGGGGGATCTTTTTGGTCATGTGTGGCTCTAAGTGTAGCTTGTAAACGACTTAACTGCTGGTGTCCTCCATCCTGCAATGAGAGCATGGCCAACCATGCTCTCAAGGCCACTCGTGTATGCTCAGACATGTGATGGAAGCTATCTGCTCATCCTGACTTTCATGTGCGTCCCATGTGTGATGAGACATGTAGTTCGGTCACAAAGGAGACATACTTCCCATTGTGCAGAATAGGCACGGTTACAGCCCACAGAAGCTCCCTCAACAGTCTGCGCAGAGATCCTGGGCCAAGAGCTTTGCAACCACTGGGATGATGCAGAAGGTAGATCTTTGCTCGGCCGCTGGCCTGTGAACTGGAGTCCCTGTGGCAGGAATGACCATTGACTCTGCTGTGGCCAGAGGGGGACCATGATCAGCAGTAACAGGGAGGTTTTAATCCACCACAGCTGTTTGCTGACTCAGGTAAACATTTCTAGAGCTTCTCACTTTCTAGAGGAGGTCTCCTTGCCAAACCTGACCATCCTGGGGCAAGCTGGAGCTCTAGGATGATTGCAGCAAGGCTTCTGATAAACATCAAGTGTACATACTGGTATAGCAACTTATTCTCTGCCTTTGTCAAGTATTGGAGGAGGTTTCTTTCCAGTGGTGACCATGTACTTTCAATAGTCATGTCCAAGAAAGACAAAAAGGTTTGCTTATTCCATGTAGCAGCTGCCGCAGCAACCCAGACCGTTGAATGAGAAATGGAGAAAGAGAAATCCGTGTTACCTACAGGTATTTTTAATCTCTGTTGTTGAATTGAATGATGACTATATGGGAAGCAGGTTAATGAACTGTTGAGGGTGAAACGGCATCAGCAGTTAGTTCAGGCACACATGCTGGAGCATGTTGTCGTGTTATGTCTGTTACATTACTGAGAAAATTCAGCTGCAAAGCTCAATGTTGCTGGGACATGCCATAAGGACTGGGGAGACCTTGGGATCCTGCAGCAGAGAAAGTACGTAGCCGTCTTTTTTCCAATGGTGGCTTGAATACCCTCAGAATGAATCTGTGTGGCTGCCCACTCATGGGGTAATGCTGAAGGATGCAGAAATGTCCAGGCGGATTTTTATTGTCCTTGTCTGCACCATAGGCGGTATAATTCGGCAGGATTCCATACATGCCTGTACTTTTCTGGCACCAGCATTCATCACTTTTTTTTTTTTTTTTTAACCTCTATCCTTTAAAATTCTATGATAGTCATGAAGTGACTTAAAGTGGTGGCAGTCACCCGTGTCAGATTTCTGGGATTTTGCACGTTTAAGGATGCTAAAGCAGCAAGGTCCATCTTGCAGTACACAGGATGCTTTTACCTGCTTATCTCTTCCCCCAAAGGAAGAGCTGTTTGAAAAGTGTACGCTGCCTTAATAAATCCATCCACTATTACTAATGCATGACAAAGAGCTGCTTATACTTTGCAGAAGTTGTTGTGATGTGGAGTGCAGCAAAATGCACAAAACAATTTTCCATCTGAGTCAGTGGGGAAATGGATTAATGAAGGTGGATACTGTCCTCATGCGTTTAAAATGAGCCCTTTTTTCTGTTTTTCCCAGTCGTCTCAATTATAAATAATGGTGATACACTAAATGGTACCATCTCTCCAAATTACGGTTCCCTCCACAGTCCTCCTTTGAAATTTTGGACTTTATCAGATTAAACTGTCCTTTAATCTCATTCTCACATTTTCCAGGACTTTGTTTTGCACGTACTAGGAATTATGTTGGAATAAAGATGGGCAGAACTAAGTTCATTATATGGCTCCACTCTAGCTAGGAAATGTTAGCATCTACAAAGAATTTGCCAGTCAAAATCAAGCCCACAAATGTTAGGAATATTTGAAACAAAACAACCCAAACCTAGCTGTTTAGATTGGGTTTTAAGACTGCTAACAGGTAATCAGTTAATAAGGGACGCTTTTCAGGGAACTACAGAAAGGCACAGAGATCGCAAATTAAAGGGCATAGACTGTGAAACCCCACCCTGGGAGATGACCCTGTCTGTCCAGACCACTTGGCTTGCTGCAGCCCATGGAATTGTAATTTTTCAATTTAAGAATTCTTATTTGTAACTTGATTCATGGCATTGATAAAGCTGTGATCGGCCCTCCTGAAATTGTGATCCTCAGACTGACTTTGCACCCAAACTTTCATCAACTGCTTCTTCCCATCCCCTTTGCATTCACTGATGGCATGCCAGGCTTTTAAACAAGCATCTTTGGACTCTATAGTAGTTATCCACAGCAGAAATACCTGACTAGGAGGAGTTCTTCGATCCAACCATCCATCTGCTGGCCTGTGTGATAGTACTACAGGGTAAATCACACCACATCTACAATTCTAGTCACCCAAGCAGTAAAGGGTCACACAAAGCGGGTATGAACACGGGACTGCAATGGCCACCTGCCTCTTTGGGGAAGTGGGCGATGTGGGATCTTCTCTGGTTGGGATCCAGGGCTGCCAGGGAGAGTGGAACCAGATGAGATGAGAAAGGTTACTGTCAGGAAGAGCAGGCTTCCAGAAATGTTCTCGTGGAAATTGAGGCGCTGGTAAATGGTGATACCCTCAGGGCTATTGACATCTGAGGGATTATCCTGAAAAATCTCATTTTGGTCTTAAATGTTTACAAGGAAGGACTTTCCTAGCTCCTGTGATGCCTTTGGGCTCTAGTCCTTGGATCTTGCCTCTACCTATGGGCACCTGAACATCTTAAGATGTTCTGTCTGTAAGATCTCAGTTCAATAAGACATGTCTGTACATAGTCAGCTAACGATGGCATGGACTCGCTGCCGAAGCCAGGGGCATGCGTTACAAATCCAGATGTGTGGTTGTGTGCCTTGGCCTACAGGTGGCAATCATTTCTTCTGCTTTTCAGTAGCATACATTGCAATGAAGTTTTAATCTGTGATTGCACCTTTAAAAGTACCTAATAAACAACAGCACTTTAAAAGTGCTAAAAAAGCACAGTTAGTCATACGCTGATTGCGTAAGTGTAATTTTGTCACCTTTTTTTATAGTATCTTAAAATCTGTACATGGCAGGTTTCTGTGATAATTTGCTATTGTATCTGGTTTTATACTACTAAACTTTCTGCAGAACAATTTATGATGTTATGTGCCATCTGCTATGAATTTTGGTAAGATTAATTTATCCTGCCTAGATATGGTTAATATTTTCAGTATGAAGTTGATTTCTGGAGTGGTTTTTTTTCTTTTTTTTTAGGAAGAGGGAGGCAGGTGGTGCTTCAAACACTCGGAGAATGGATTTCAGACAGAGTTTGGATTTGTCTTTTTAGAGGATTTGGGGATCTAGTTGTAAAATACAGCATTGGATCATCATTTCATGAGCAAACGGCTCTCCAGACACAGATCCTGCTTGCTTGCTTTTGATTTTCTGTGAAGCATCACAAATGCATTAGTTTAAAGACATAGAGTGACTGCAGCTCTACGGGAAAACAGGCAGCGTTTGTCCTCAGGGCAAGTTTATGGGATAGAAGAGAGGATTAAACGCCGAATGGACATTGTAGCTGTACAGGGCAGCACATAAATGCCTGTGGTAAGGAAGTGCATATGGGCGTCAAGTAGAGCATCTCCAGAGGCAGGGGCAGCCCTGGGCAATGGGACACCAACTGGGAGAGTGTGGCATGACTTGAGGGTGCTCCCAAACCACCAGGTGACAATGGCAATGGGGAAATAATGTGCCTGCGGGCTGAGGAGCTGCCTGGCACAGCAGCAGGTTGCTGACTGTGTTATGGTCTTGCGTGGTAAATGTGGTGGTTGCATTTTTTTGTCATTCCTATTAGTTCTTCTCACAGCAACTGTTAGAAGACACCAGGCAAGCGATTGAAGTAAATAAAATATTTTTTTTGGCTATGTAAACATTTTTTTTTCCTCAAGTTTTAATGAAATAATATCTTTATTCTTTTGCCCAAATGTCTCTTTCAGTCTGTTAGTAAGACTAAACTCTGCTTGTCAGGGTTTTGTTATTAGTGTTGTTTTGTAAATAAAAAAAAAGAGGGAAATGCCCATTACACAAAGCAAAATGTATGTAAAATACAGGGAGGTATTTTGTTTACTACATGGCTTGCCTTTGTATAAAAAAAATCTTCCTTTCTGTATTGCTTTCCATATATGCATGCCCAGAAGAAACTCAGTCTTGAGAAGTGTAAGTAGCAACAGCCATGAGTAGATGGCATCTGAACCCTCTCTACCATCTCAAATTTGACAGGGGATGTGAAACTTCTCTGGAGGAGGGAAGAGGTAAGAGAAAAAAACCCAGACAACTTTGTATATAAAACCTTACGTTCTACTACAGTTAGAAATTGCTCTTTAGCAATTTAAGATAATTGAATTAATATCTTACAAAAAGATCACTCTCCTTAAAAGTGATCAGAATTGTATAGGAATCTTGTCATTCCTTATACTTGGATAAATAAATAATGGGAGAAAAGTTAGACAAGAGGAGGTTGAAGTAAAAGCTTAGTTTTCACAGTGGCATCACCAGTGAAGTCCTGTGGAGATCTGCACTGTATAACATATTCGTAAGCGATCTGGAAAAAGATGTGACTGGGAAGGAGAAAAAGTGTATTGATGTTAATAAATCAGGGTATTTAATAATAAATAATAAACCAGGACTGTCTGTAAGAACTGGAGAAGAACTTCATGGGACTCGGTGACTGGCAGCTAAAATGGCAGATGAAAGTCAGTTTTGATAAATATAAAATGATGCACACAGGGAAAAACACTGCTAACTTCATGTATAAAGTCGTGGGTTATCTCACCAATTGCCACTCAGGAAAGAGATCTGAGAGTTATAATAAATGGTATTAGGTGTTACAGAGAAAGAGACAACGAGCAATCAGAAAATATCACTATGCTACTACACAAATCTCTCAGCGTGTCCTCAGACTACACAGGCTCCTCTAGTACTCCCATCTGAAGACTTATGTAGCAGAATAGGAAAAAATTCATGGCAAGGCAATAAATGTGATCAAAGATTCCCAAATGGCTTCTCTACAAGGAATGTAGGTTGCGGAGTAGCCTAGGACTTCTATTTTTAATTCTTACCATTTATCCAACATCAGAAGACTGACGACTCAAGGAAGATGCAGTGCTATATTAAAAGACCTAGATAAAAGGTAAGGGCATGATAAAAGACCATGAGTGGCATGGGAAGGCAGAGAAGGAATGATTGCTTAATGTCTGTCCCAGTAGAGCAACCAGAGGGCACCGAATTCATAAAAAAAAAAAAAATAAAAAAAAAGGAAATAGTTCTTTGCAGGATGTGTAAGTAAACTGTGAATCTCTGCCACAGGATGGGTGGATGTTGAAAACGCTAGCTTCAAAAAGAAAAAATTGTGTAAGAGAAATTCATCAGGGGCTACTAAATACAATGACACCTGGTTTTGATTCAAGAAGCTTCCAAGCACCTCAAAGTTGTGGGAAGCTGGAAGACAGTCATGGGGCGGGGGAGGAAGCTCACTGCAATGCTTGCCCCACCATCCACTCTTTGCAGTTGGATTACGAGGCTCCTAGCCCTGGTTTCAGCCAGTTTCATCTGCCTGATCTTTAATGTTCTGTTCTCTTGAAACCAACAAAATACGTATCACTAGATGGTTTTATAACCAGGCAGCATGCAATATCCTAGAATTACATGCTAGCAGTTGTTGATTCGATAATGTCTGTGTGCTACAGGCAATGTGAAGGCATATTTCTTTGTCTCAGTTATTGCCCACTCACTTCATACAGTCAGGGAGTTTGTTTGGCTTCTGTGCACTGATCTATGGCAGTTACTGTCCTGGTGGTAAATGGTTTTGTGCTCATCGGGCAGATAGTTGCGTTATGTAGCATCTAAAATTTAGGCTTCCTATCTGATCTAGTCATCTACGTTCCCTCTGTAGTGAATGAAGAAAAAGAGACATTTCCCGTTAACAATATTCTGCGACGGGAGAGAGAGAATTACCCAAAATATTTTCTTCAGCCACAAGTTGGGAATAAAATGTTCCTACAGACAAACCAAGAAACCGTGGTACTTTCCATGGGGAAGGCAAGAGAATGGTTTTATGCTGCTTCAACGGATGAAACTGAAAATTGTCAAAGGTAGGGTGCAGATAAAGGCTGGCAATCCAGAAAGGAGACGGATGTAGGAGGATGATTAGAGAATTCTTCTGCTGTCTTCACTGGAAAAAAAGAAGTATTACGTTGTGTCAGTAATTGTTACACAGATGAGGTGGATCACCCCTTGGACATAATTGTTCCCTCCATCAACCACAGAGGGTCATGCTTGGCTTAGACCAGAAATCTCTATTTTAGAGAGCTTTTAGCTGCAATGAATTGCACCTTCACTGACACTGGCCTCTGAAAAAATAATGTCAGGTGTTCTGACTCCTGAGTCACTTCAGCCACTTCAGCAGTTACTTTTACAGTCAGAGAGATCTGTCAAATCTTCATCTGATTTGACGTTTGGAACTATTCTTTTTTCCCTCCTATTTTTCCTCTAGCTTTGAAGATTATCATTCTTTGACACTTGGCTTGCAGAGCAAATTTGCTTTAAGATTGCACTCATCTCCTTAGTAAGCCAGATCAGTATTACTCCGGAGTAGCTGAGCTGAATAATTTACTAAAGGCAAGATGACTGCTTCTAGATCATGCTTCGGAGGTGTACTAATTGTTATGCAGATAGCTGCCAAGGGTTCATTAGTTCAGCAAAGAATCTAGTTGGAAACTCTTCAGTATCTTATGGTAATGCACTTGCATTAGAGCCAATGACTTATTTCCCACATCCTTGCTTCATTCAGATTTAAGCTAATCATCTTAGATTTAGCCAAGAAACCAGCCTCAGCCACACTGGCCTCAGTGGAAGACTTGTTTACAGATGTCAAGAGATTATTATTTGAAGCTTTCAAGCAATCAACACACATTTTATTTTTGGTCTTACGTAGCGTTAAAGTCTTTGACTTTAACTTTGGCAAACAGTTATGTAGTCGCACCAGCCAATACCAGGATGAACATCGGTATTGTTTTACCTCTCTTTGTCCAGGATTGTAACCTTTATCAGAGTAAGTGGCTTTCTAACAGAAATGGAGAATTTGGGCTGCTGTTAAGCTCCATACCCAGAACATGAAAACTGAACAGATCTGGCCCTTGCCCCTCTCCCACACGCTGTCTTTGCACCTTACATTTCATGGAAAAAAAATGTGAAGGTTGTTGGTGCCTGGACTTTACCACTGGAGCTTGCCAAAGGTAGGGCTGTTTTATCATCCTGGTATCATCTCTGGTGATGTCCTTTTCTCTTTCAAACACTGGTGCCAGTGAAGCTTCCTGTATTTGTCAAGCTGGTGCTTCTTGGGTATTGCCTTCTTCCAGGTCTTTCAGAGAGGAAGCTGCCTGAGGAGATAAGCCGTGGTCTACAAACTGTAGCTCCTAGTGTGTTTTCCCCACTGGGAAAAAAAGGAGAATTTTCAAATACCTGCATACTTAAGCTGAATAACAAAGCCTTAGAGTTTGGGGAAGAAGAGGACAAAATTATAGTGTCTAGAAGTGGGGAAATAAAATGCCTCTACAGCTAGTCCGTAGATACACCTGGATCTAATGATCTGGGACTGTGTTTGGGTGCCACTCTGATGAAGGTAGTGGTACAGACTGTTAGCATCTTCAGGAAAATCATAGCCGCAAGGGAACCCCGATTTGATGGCTATCCTTGGCAAGTTCCCCCCCCACCCAAAAGCAGAGCAGCTGCTGCAGTGTGAGATTCATGACTTGCATCGAATTGTTACTGCACCTGGTTGACATGGCTCCCTTCAGAAAGGCACAAAGACATGTTTTGTGTTTCACGTACCTCAGTGCAGGCGATACAATTGCCTAATAGCGCTTTCTGGCATTTTTTCATCAGCACATGTGTGATCTTCAGCAGCAGCAGGTGCAGTATGATCAGACCTGGACTGCGTGCAGTCCACTAATCATATTGAGCAATGCTTACATTAGCCATAGAATCCTTACCAAGGTAAGAATATTGCTTTTATTGTTGTTATCCTATTGTTATTTGCCATTCTTAGCACGCAGAGTATTCACATGTTAAATGGAACCTTTTTCGAACTGTCTATTCACCGTGAAGTGTGTGAAAATGTACTGAATGAATGCTGTGCGCATCTGTGCGTGGCTGCTTTTTAAAGCTGGTAGGAAAAGAACTCCCCAGCAACGATACTGGGATAAGCAGCTGAAGATGCTATGAACATCGTTTTACACTAGGCGTCTCCCTCAGCGTATTTATTGGACTGAGAGCTGTACATAGCCACTGCCCAGCTGAACATGGCCAAACACAGGTAGTAGGGAGAGCCAGACATGTTCGTACAACGGAGCTGTAAACTTGCTATGTATACAGAGGAAACACATCTAACATGTTTTCCAACAAATTATTGACGTCGTCTATTTGGTGTGATACAAAACAGTGGAGATATAAATATTGCTACAAAAGAGCTAGTCAGCACCTACATTTTAGTCTGAGTTAATTGATGCTTAAGCGCCCTTCCTGTAAGCAGCCAAGTTTGTGTTTTCCTTCAGGGGTACCAAGACACAAGGGTAAATAGTCTTAACTTCTTTCTGTCAACACTACAGACAAGATAAGCACAGATGTGCACAAAACTGAGGCCTGAAAGGTGGTGCTGGCACGTTATGTTCTGCAACTGAAGCATGAAGTTATTAGAGAGGTTAATAGTCCTCTGTATGTTTGGTCCTTAACAGTTTAAGAAAGGTTCTTGGCTCCTCATTGCTTATTGTTGAAAACTTACTTTTAAATAGAATTTTGAAACCAATTAAACATTGGTTCCTCTGTGCCTTTTCATAATACAGGCGTCTCCAGACTAGATGCTGAAGGTTCTAACTGTACGTTAGGATATTGCCAGAGGTAGGTTCCGTATTTCCATCTCTGGAATCCTGGACAGACATGGATCTGTGTGCCAGATACGCTGCATCTTCTTCATCTGTACCACTCATATGGCCAATGTGTGCACAGAAGCTCTGACTATGGCACATGCGTGAATTCACTGTGCGGTGCCTCCAAGCAGGTCTAGATGCCCATCAATTCCAGATGAGGAGCTGCTGTTTCAGCTAGACAGAGGAGAGTGTATGGCTCTTCCACAATCAGTGTCATTGCATACAGTGCTTTGTCAGCAGGGAACTAAATGAAGGTAAAATTCACCAGTTGCTCAAAAGGAGCTGGCTTGGTAAAGAGGGCACGTTCCTACCATTTTTCTACCCCCTCAATTTATCTTTTTCCCCTGTATTCCTCATGGGTAAATTATTTTGTGTGGGGGAAGCAAAACAGCTGACTATGGTGGCCATGAGAGGGCGGCCAAAGGATACAGAGTGCAAGTGAAGCGGCAGAGCACTCCAGGAGGTGGACCTGGCAACGCCTCAATGCCACTGCTGGCTGAGGAGATTGCATGTGGTCAAGAAGTGTCACTGCTGAGCTAAGAGAAAACTCTTGCGAAGGATGGGGAGGGGAATACTGCAGTGGGAGAGCTGGATTCACTGGAACAGGCTGCCCAGAGAGGTGGTGGAGCCTCCGACTCTGGAGACATTCAAACCCACCTGGACGCCATCCTGTGCAACCTGCTGTAGGTGGACCAGCTCTGGCAGGGGGGCTGGACCAGATGATGTCCAGAGGTCCCTTCCAACCCCTAACATTCTATGATTCTATGATTCTATGATACTTGGGCTCTAGTCAAAGGGAATTCGGTGGGCAAAAGAGTGGGGGGATACGAGTAGACTCGGGATAGGAGAGAGATCAGTGGGACAAGTATCTCTGTGTTACTGTAATCTGAGATGGACCCATCTTTATCCACCAAATTGTGCATGGCTACCTTAACGTACCCCTGATTCTTCTCACGCTGTTTCTCATATTAGCTTGGCATCTTGCCTTTTGCTTACCAAAACCGGCTGCTAGAGAAGTGGCTTGTCCTCCCAACATAGAAAAGTGACTTGTTTAGAGAAAAATAATATTCCATATTCCTGGAGAAGTTTTCATGCATGTGTGAAAAATTCTAAGTATTTTCCCCTTTCTGTAGCTACTGGCTACTCTCCTTACTTCAGCAGTTATACTTCATGTTTATCTTTTACATTTCTTTCATTTCAACAGAAATGTCAGAGGAGTGACTCCTGGGATACAGTTTTTAATTGGACGAATTTACAAGCTAATCCCAGGCTCCCAGAGGGATTATTACAAGTGCAATAGTTGGCTTGGTTTGGGATGTCAAAATGAAAAGGCTGGGCAAGATGTACGGCTTCAGGCTTATCACTGAGTTTTCCTTGAAATAAACACGAATTCGTGGGTCTATAAAACATGCCTACATTGAGAAAACATACTGAGAATTGCAAGTGGGGAGGAATTGTAATCTGACAAATGAAGAAATTCTCAGGAGCATTTGGATGTGTTTGAGTGTCACCTTTCTGCAGATGGAACCCAGCTTCATCCAAGCCTCAGAGAGAGGAAGGAAGGAGGAAGGAAGGGAAGAGGTATCTATCTACCCTATCAGCTCTTTATGGTTTTGATAAAAATAAGTGCAATAACTGAATCATATGCTTCCCTTTTGGTCAGATAAGAGCGAAACTAATGATAAGAAAGTAAATGAAAAGCAGATCAGAGATTAAATCCCTGTGGGATTTTTTTATCTTGGATTTTGGCTGTTCCTTATAGACATCTGCTTTTGTATCTTTTTACTTAATCCTCGATAGCTGCAGGCTTCTAGATTTCAGAACTGGTCAGGTTTTGCTATGACTCTTGGTATTGCAAATTCCTGTGTTGGAAGTTTGAAGCCTTTCATTTTTGCCTGTCTCTGTAAGCAGAAATCAAAAGCAATCGCTCATCTTTTTGGCTGCAGGTAGTGTAAAATGCACACACACTAGCCCAGGGTTACGGGTGGCAGCGTCGACTCCTGCCATTAGCATTCACAGTCTGAAGCTTGTTGTATACTGCACCCGCTCCTGTATAACACACCACAACCAAAGCATTTTGCCGACGATACCTGTGCTGACCTCTTAAATTTCTTGGAATGTTTCAGAACAGACACCTGTAGCAACAGGAGTCTCCTTACAAACCAGACCACGTGGAAGGCCTGCTAGTCATCTGAGCTATGCGCATAGTTCAGACTAGGGAATTCAAACAGTGGCGGCTGGATATTTATTTATTAGGAAGCTGTGTATGAGTGAAGCAGCAAAAAACCCCGAAAGACATTACTTACTTCAAGCTAGTAATTTAGGCGGTTTAGTAAGTGGCTCTGCTTATAAAACCTTTTCTGGGATGCCTTATCCTCTTTTAAGCCAGATGGCAGAGGCAGGTGGGATGAATCGCATTCTAGGGATGCCTCTCTCTGCTGACCGGGGAAACAACCTGTGTAAGCTCTGCAGCTTGCTTTTAGAGAGCTGAAGGTGGAGGCAATGAATCCACCAAACGTGTGTCTAAATCTTTTTGCTAGTTCAGAGCGCAAGACTGCGTTCGCTTCATGGACAAGCAAGGGCGAACTTGGGTCTGCTTGCAAGGCTGCCTGAACACATCCCTAATTCGTCCTGACCTTCTCCGGGATAAGCATAATGGGGCTGTATTTCTCATCAGACACGTGCCGCAGCGGGCAGCGCATTCTTGCGAATTGTCCCAGAATACTCACTGGGTTTGAAACTTGTTTTGTTTTATTGAATGCTGGATATGGAAATGCTCTCACTAATGCTTATGCAGGGACAGTGCTACTTCTGCCCGATAATCCTCTGCTTATACAGGCAAAGATTCCCTGAGCTCTTCTAGACACAGTTCTGCATCAGGAGATTGTTCAGTCAGATTTATTGTCCCATTTTCAGATAGATTCAGAAATAATTGCTACTTTCTCAAACAGTCTCTCATCCTGTAATGAAATACATCTTCTGTGAGCATAATAACTATTTTAAATTCTGAAATTATGCTTAAAATCCTGTATTATTTCAAACACATGCAAAACCACCCTTCTTCTCGTTTAGCATTTTTTTTTAATTCTAGGAACCTTGTTTGCTCATGAGATCTTAATTTCATTTAGCACTCTAAAATCCCTAAAATCAGCAGCTGAATAAACAGTTTCTTCTCCTGAAAGTGTGGCTTTCTGCAAGAGTTCCCAAAGGTGCTTAAGTCAGATTTGGCTTGGCTGTGATAAAAACATAAAAATGGTATGATGTGCACGACTAAGAGTTCTGCAGTATTATTCACCAGGGAACTGCAGGTAGGTTTTGATGTCATTTATTCCATTCATGGGCATTCATTGACCTTTCAGCTATGATTTGTCGCTGTACAAGGGAAAGAGGAAAACGCTTTATCAAGCGCTATGAAGTCCTTCAACTCCCTATAAAGTGCCAGTCAGACCAGATGTCTCAAATGGAAAAACTATGGGTGGCCTAGCAGAGCCATCAACTTCAGTAAGTAAGTGGCACCAACCCGAAATCTCTATTATTATTATTATATCTTACACCTGCATCTTTGGCATAAGTGAACATGATGCAAGAGCTTGTAAAAATCGCAGAGCACCCCTCTGGTTACTGGAATAAAGAGACAGAAAAGACTTGTTGGATCTCCTACCTCATTTTGCTGCCAGTGCAGAGAAACACGAGGGAGTCCCGAGGGTAAATGGGAGCAATAAAACTCACTAAGTTGATGGAAGGAATATGAATTCAGTGTAGTGAAACAGCAAATGCCAGGAAACCAATCAGTTAAAATATGATGCACGAGTACCTGCAGACCTCCACGTGGAAAGTATTCTCCCTGCAGTTCTTTTAGGTCCTAATTCAGCAATGCATGTGTGGGAGTGCCTTCCTGCATCGGGATCAAAGACATTTAAATCACAAATGAACAGACTGTCTACAACTAAATGCAGATGATAGATTTAGGGACACAGGCTATTCTGTGATGAAGGGGCTATATGTTTTATTGATCCATAAAAGGCATGAAAAGTGACCCTTAAAAAGTTACTTCTTCCTGCTTCCACTTCTGATTCATTGACAGTTGTATTTTACTCATAGTTTTCTTTCATCTTATTGTTAAATGTTGGCAAAGACTAGAATGTTAATTTTAGTGTGTATAAATAATTTATTGAATAATAATATATGAAAATGACTTTGATATGCTTCTCTATATGAATGATATTCTAGTATTGAAATTTATTAATCAGCACATTCCACTCCATCAAACCTAAATTTTTTAGGGAAGAGGAGGGGAGGAGGCGGAGAGGGGGTTTGGAAAAATGCAGTACAGTGGGCTGACTAAATCTGAATACTTGGTCTCTGAAAATGCAGATATCAGTGTAATTCAAATCATACTGATGAGATACAGAACAGTTATATGTAGTCATAATAACAATTTATATTCCGTCAATATTAATAGCAGTGTCTGTTTGAGAATACAGTTTTAAAATAGGTAGGTACAATTTTATTAAGTATAAAAGGACACTGTGCAGAGCACAATACAATATATTTCATCTTCAATTCTGGTAGTTCTCAAACTCCACTGTCTTAATTGACATTGTCACCAATGACCACTGGATAAAATTACTTCTCTGTATAAAATGAGGCTTCTCTGGATGAATTCATGCTGTTTGGTTTCAAAAATACAGTCATTTCCCTTCAATGGCTACTTACACTAATCAAACACTGTCAAGACCGTTAGCTAGCCTGCATTTGGTTTCTAACATATGCTATGATACTGCCAATTTCCCCTGTTTTGCTTTGCCTCTCTCTCTTTGAGAATAGATCCTTCAAAATATTAATTGTTTCTGACTTTGTTCCAAGTTCGCAACCAGAAAACTGGTTCAGACCATTTCTACATTCCTCATATTACTAAACTTTCACTGACATCAGCTGGAGTTTTCAACATGCAAGGACTGAAGGGTTCTCCTCTAAGCTCCCTTTCTCCCCTAGTCTTTTCTAATGAAGCACAGAAGGCATGCTGAAAATGATAATTTTTTAGAGTTTGGGGGTTCCATTTTTTTCTTTTCTTAAAAGTAGATGATGTTTATAGCCTTCCAGCTTCGCCTAGTTTCTTTGGAAAAGCAGACATGTAAACTTAAGAACTTAGTTATATATTTTTTTTTGCACATTCCAATTTGGTGTGATTTAAAAAAAAAGTCAGAATTCTAACTTCAAATTGATTTAAACAATAATGTGCAAGTCATAAAAGAAACAACTTATGCTTCCTTCTCTCTAAAATATATTAACATTAGACTGGAAAAAAAATTAAAGAATACAGAAAAGCTGAGATTATGCTATCATCACAGTAATATCTGCCAAACAAAGCTTGGTCTTTTGCTAACATTAGCTTACTACATTTGCAATACATGCTAAGCAAAGACCCTACTTCTCTAACAGGTACATTCAGACAATATATATTTTATGGAATAAATATATAATATATCCAGTTATAGATTTCTGAATAGTAACTATAATAGATACAAGCAATACCTACGTTTAAAAATACAGTTCTAGGATTCCCTAACTTTACTACTAATAAAATTAAAATTGACCTAAAACTTTCTCACTCTGTTGATGCATAATAAAATATATGGAAACACCAAGAGTAAAAAGCCAATTGCTTCTACAAATGGAATACTTTATAAATATAGTAAATTGCTATTTCCAGAGGGAAAATTGAAAATTATAAACAGGAAGTTAGGTTAAAACAGCTCTACAATATATAGTACAAAGTGGCTATGAAGCGTGATGTATGAGTTTGATGTCTGTGGCAAAATTTTGAACTGATGTAGTTGTTCATTTCTGGAGATAACTGTAGAGAAAGATTCTGTCCCCAAAAGCAGCCAATCTTGATCTCCTTAAAACAAAACTTTCACTGACTAGTGAAAGCCAACTGGCCAATTTGTCAGAGTAAGGAGTGCAAGATTAGATCAAACAGAATTATTTGGAAGCCCTGGACTCCTCCGTTTCATAGGGTTTACCTATCATGCTGTTCTCATTAGGAATAGAGTCACAGAAGTACGATGTGACTGCCGTGTGCTGAAAAGCCTTTTCATGAAGGTTATCATGAAGATAGCCCTCCCTATGGCTATCTTGAATACGTTATTCTTGCACCGCACTTTCTCCAGGTGAAATCTTTTTTGTGTTCCTGTAGTTGTTTCCTTTTGCTGGAATACTGAAGTACAGCTCTGGTTGCTTGATTACTGAACTCTTGAGCGAGGCTTTTTTTTTCTTGAGAATAACCTAGAATTAGAGAGACACATTTCTCAGCGCAAGCACAAGAAATTGAGGAATTAAGTTGCTAGCTGTCTCTGCCTACCTTTCTTCCCTTTCAGTTTTAAGAAAAATCTCACATCAGTAAAAATACCTTACTTGCTAATGAAAAGATTTAGGTAGCTGAAAGAATGAAAACCTTCACATGAGACTGTGCCATTTGTATGTTCGTCTCTTGTAATGGCCCTATTTCATACAGAAACCCAAAACTTACTTCATGAAATACCACTGTTTATAGCTCCTGCCTGAGTTGAGCCCTTGAGGTGGGATTCAGAGCCCACTTGGAGTCTTTGTTTGCATTAACAAACCTGGAATTCTGGTGATCACAAGACAAGGGGTCTACAGAGTGGGTTTTTTCCTCCCTAAATATCAACAGAGGTCAGTGTCAACATTAATAACGATGAAACCATCACTGGGAGCTTCCGTTTCTGACCATTTGGGGACTTTCTGAGTCTCTTGTAGACTCTTACTGGTACAAACATCTTGTTTTGGGAACACCTGTTATGAGACATGGAGGATCGGGATAGAAGTCATTGGGACATGCTTCCTACTTGATTTCATTTTGGCAAATGGACCGTATCTATAAATGTATTCATGTCATGAACTCTGACTGATTTCAGAAAACCTGCATGTATGGAGAATCCCTGTACCTCACATGCCATGTGTTTTCATTACACCACGAAACTTGCAAGCCTCTTCGAACCTATTGTAATATTGAATGCCAGTCAAGAGTGAAATACTTCCTGTCAAACTCCAGATGGGAAGCAAGCACTTGTGGGTTCCCTGCAGAGAAACTACAGAGTGAGATTTGGGTTCCCTGCAGCAGGGAAGGGACCAGGAAGACCTTTCTTTATGTACCAGCCGCAAGTCTCGAGGTTCTGTTGCAGAGTGGCAACAGACTACTTGAAAATACATTAAACTGTGTCTAAATCTGGTAGCGTGTTCTTACTTGTTACAAATGCTCTGGTCTTTAATCAAAAAATGTTCCCAGGAACTACAGACTTCTCATGCAGTCTTGCCTGCAGGTAAGCCAGAGCCGCATAGCTGCTATTGATCTCGGGGTTATTCGTTGGAAATTGGCTCCAGAATTTGTAAGGGCCTTTCACCTGTTTTCATAATGCATTTTGACTGGCACGGACCATGTGGAAATGTACCAATGAAGGAACTCTGACCATCCTTTTCAGTAGTACCCAGTGATAGGATGAGGGGCAATGGGTATAAAATCAAATATAGGAAGTTCCATCTGAACATGAGGAGGAACTTCTTTCCTTTGAGGGTGGCAGAGCACTGGAAGAGGCTGCCCAGAGAGGTGGTGGAGTCTCCGACTCTGGAGACATTCAAACCCGCCTGGACGCCATCCTGTGCAACCTGCTATAGGTGGACCTGCTCTGGCAGGGGGGTTGGACCAGATGATGTCCAGAGGTCCCTTCCAACCCCTAACATTCTGTGATTCTGTGATCCTTCCTGCAGTACGTGCTTGTCAGGGCCCCAAGGGCATGGCCAGCCCTGACCATCCCTGGCCCCTCCCTGGGTCCCCCTCACCCTGTCCCCGGCCCAGGATCCCCGGGGCTCCCCCAGCCCACCTGCCCACGGCCCAGGACCCCACATCACCCCCCGGGGCCGTCAGCCCCTCCCTACCCAGGGCCGGTCTCCAGCTCCCCACAGCCCATGTCCCCGACCATCCCCATGGAGTGCCCGAGGCGCGGGGCTGGGGCTGCCCCGGTGCCCCCGGCTGCCCTGCCGGGGCTGTGCCCTGCCCTGACGGAGCCCCGGAGCCGCTGTCTCCGGCGGGGGCGCCATCAGTGGGCTTTAGGGGGGGACCAATGAATCCTCTCACCTACGACATATGGTTTTGCTGTGTGTTTTGCTGCTGTTGCTGCTGCTGGATGAGCAATTGCTGCTGCTGTCGGCGCCGGGCTGTTCTCAGTTTTTCGAAGCGAGCCTCCATCTCCTCCAGCACCTTGGGGGTGTAGCGTACCACCAGCTTGACGCTGTCCTTAGCCGCCTTCAGCAGCTCCACCGCCTTCTCGTGGTGCTCTCCTTCCACGCTCTGGGAGCAAGGAGAACAGATTTAATATGGAAAACACTCTGCTCTAGAGCTCTGTCCTCTTTTTCACAGGGAAAGGCTGTCAGGGTTCTAGGAAGTTTCCACACCTTAGATTTTTCAAGGGACCATTCAGAAAAAGTGTTAAGTAAGATTTATCCACTGCAGGGAATGTATTCATTTTCATATCTTAAATAACTCAAATCCCTTTCAGGTTGCATTACAAACCTGATTTCTGATCTGTGTGAAAAGGAGGGGAAACGCTCAACAAGCTTTGTGCAAACAAAAACGACATTAAAAAACCCCGAGCCCCGCCATGAAAACCCAAACAGTCTGTTTGCAAGGCACAAAAAAAATAAATACTTAAATGTTGGCAAGGAATGAAGACATTGCAAGTTTGGAATGGCAATTCCTTCCTTACACCCTGGTCCCGCTTGCCTCCCGCAGGGAACGACGTGTGGTGATTAAGCAGTGGCTGAGCTGCCGGTGAAGGAGCATTCCTGCCGCTCCCGGGGACAAGCTGCGTGTCAGACACTTAATGGCGTTGCCCACGTGTTTATGTGATATGGGTTGTCCATTGAAAGGAAACTAGTCTTTATCCAGTTATTCGTAAGCAATCAAACACTAATAACTGAAACATTGCAAGTTCTTGCTGAAGGAATATATATGTTTTCCCTCCCTTTCTGGAAAATGGTTTACAGTAAGATGATATCTGCTGTGAAATCAAAAGTATTCCCAAAGGGGCTCAAGCTCTGATTTCTACGCTAACATTGTTCGAAACAGTAAATTTCCAAAAGGGGGAGGCAACTCGGCCGTGAAAGGAGTATTTAATTTCTACCATTAAGTGGACTGACTGGAGTGCTTTTCAGGCATGTGGATTGTTCCGCACCTTAAGAATAAGGGAGAAATTGTCTAATAGTGTATGATTGCCTATGAGTGCTGTAGGATATATTCCAACAAACAAAAGGATCTCTGCACAGAAAAAAAGAAGACCGCACAACTGAGCTCTTCACACGGATTCCAGACCATTTAAAAAATAAGTAATTTTCTTCCCACTTAAAATAAATTGATGTTTTACTGCATGCTGTGTTTTAAAACTCTTACGTATACCATGCTATTTGAAATGAAACTATACCCACAGGCCTCCAAAGAGAAGCAGCGGCATTCAAAATATCTGAAGTTCAATTCATGCTAAAAGAATGACTTAGCATCGTTATAGCAACTGTCAGAAGAAAATTCTTTCTATTTTCATCTCTCCTATTTGAGTAGCAGCATTGTGCAAGAGCAGTGAATAAGAATTACTTCTTCTGCGGCACACCATGAGCTAGAAATAATGATTTAAACATTTCAAAAAGCAGCCACAGTATACTTCTACATAAATAATACAAACAACACAATTCAAGCTCATTGCCTCACTATTTATCTTTCCTCTCTAAATATTCTTCAACATATTAATACAAATAATTATTTCATGTCTGGGTCAACTGACTGGACTCAAGAGTTTCTACAGAAATGTTAAGATGCTTCAAAAATATTAATGCAACTTAGAGAAATAATGAATGTCATTTCAGGTGCTGAAATGATTACCAGAAACAGAGAAAACTTGAAGTAAATAGACATTTAACTGTTGAAATACATGACAATGCTTTTGAACTGTATGCTCAGGACGTTCCTCCAGCAGGTCTCCTATTCAAAGATCTAAAAGAAAATTCATGATCTGTGATGAGCAGATTTGTTAGAAATTGTGATTGGGATAAATCTGCTGAACGAACACTGCTACCCAAAAGTAATTTGGAGAAAAAAAGAGTTTCCTGACAAATATTTGAAAAAAAAGACATTGCTGTTGCATAGGAGACAGTGAATGTACCTCATGCTCCAAAGACAGCTAAAATAAAAAGCTACAGATGTGAAACTGCTTTAATGAACAAGTCACAGATACAAACTAAAATCTCTTCCCATGTCCCCTGCCCCATAACTGCTTAATGTTAGAAGAGGTCGTCATAGCACATACTGTAACTAGCTATCTTTTATAAATGATTGCATTATGACTGGCTTTGATACTTGTAAACACAATTCACACCTTAAGAGGAACTGTATAAAATTTGGCATTGTTTTATAATTAATTTTTTGTTTATGAATTGTGGTCAGTATGATGTGGCATGGACATTCACGGGAAACGACAGTGTTGTCGGTGTTGTCACGATCAGTTTTGCTGTGGAACAGTATGAACTCAGAACAGGCTATGAATAAGATTTGTAAGCTCCCAAGCTACACAAAGTAGCTAAAGTATTAATTTGCTTTCACAGAGTTGGATGGTTCTAACTGACATCAATAAGCAATTGTGATTGTAGCTGTTTCTGTAGGGCAATAATGAGATGGTATACTTTAATACTTCATACAACTTAGTAAACTGCATTTAATTCATGACTGGCCCGTTTTCTTTCCCGTTTGCCTCCGGCCTTGCTCTTCCAGTTTACAGCCAGTATTTTCTAATTACAAATGAAGGGTTTGACTTTGTTGCTATCCAGGTCAATTGAAAACTCCCATTGACTTGAATAGCAATGATACAGAATTAAGCCTAAAGCTCTGAACCATAACCAATGAGGGGAAAATAACAAAGGCAAAGTAAAAGATAGTGCTGCTAAATACAAATCCTGCTCTCCAAATGTACCTAACTCAAGTCTTAACAACTACAGTTTTCAGCTGCTATTAATATGATTGGTATATTTGCTCTTAACATCTTCATTGCTGCTTGCACTCGTATTTCCAAGGTATTACAAATGCTTCACCTGCATAGCGGTAGCTGCACAACTTAAAAAGCAGAGCCCCTTGGAGTAAGCAAAAGAGCTTGTATCAGCAAAGGAACTTGTTTTGCTGTTTGAATTCTTCTGCCTCTGCAAACCTCTGAGGCTGTGCTGGCGAAGGACTACGGCTGGTATTGGTCATGCCTATACAAGGGATTTTGCTGACTGGATTACACTGGCTGGGGACATTGTGAGGATCTGACGCTCGTGTAACTGAAGAACCACCCAACAAACATGGGTTTTAATAAATTTGTTTCCGAATGTATACCTTTTTTTAATACGTAATTTTTTATTACATATATTTATACCTACTTACGTCTGTATTTCCCTTATTGCATTGGCATATTGCATCAAGAAAGGGACACAAAATACTGCAGAGGCAAGACCAGCTGAAAGAACTGCAGATATGGTGTGGGGAAACACCGACCATTACTGTACTCAGGCTCACGGACTTCTCATAAACATAAAAGAAAAAAAAATTCCCACTTTCTTTCAGACAAAAAAAGAGAACCTGATTGTTACCCCATAAGTTGAGAAACTGAGAATATTTCTATTAGATCTCTGTAAGCAAATGCTTGGGTGAGAAATTAGCCATTATAAACCTATGTTGTATCCCTTTCTGTATCTGACTCACACCAGGTGTCTGACAAATGCAGAATCTTTGCCAAATATGAACAGCCACCAGAAAGTGCCTTTGCTGAGCCATCTGCAGGGCTTACTGCTTTCAATTTCCTTTACTTTTAGGGGGTGATGGACAAAAGTATGTAACAAAATCCTCAGCATAATGAGAAAACACTTTTTTTAACATCCGGTGAAACAGCTCAAGGAACAGTCATCCCAGTCATGCTGGGATAACAAATCTGGATTCTGAACACACAGCTCTAATTTTAATTTTATGTTGATAATTATAAAGTTGGACAACCACCAACTTCTGAGCACAAACAAGTTACAGATATTTCATTTTCATTTCATGTTCCACTGCTGAGCTGTCTGTTGTATTGTACATACTGTATATTACTTGCTTTTCTCCAGCTAAATTGAGAGAGGCACAGAGTGAACTAGTCCCAATGAACAATGTTAAATTTAAAGCTTTTTCCTCCTGTCTCAAGCTGTCTGCAAACAAATTACCACTTCTACAACTTTTGCCTTTTTACGAATTATATTGCATGGGCTAGATTCAGCCCAAGATTGGTATATGAACACTTGCTCGTAGGCATTATTTCAAGTATGCAACTGCAATTCAAACTTCAAATTCTGTCGTTTAGACTCTGAACACAAAAACATTTCTGTTGCATCTCAGAGTCAACTTTGTCACGTCTACGTGTGATTGGCATTTTATATTGTGAGGTTTTTTTGCTACATTAGCTTAATATATAATCTAGAGCCCATTCATGATTTTTTTTAACAGAGTCCCAGGAAACAGAGGTGACAACAGTCAAATTCAGTATATCTTGACATCTGAAGGTTCACCACTTTCCTCCCTTGTATTTGCTGAGTCGCTGTTGACTGTAAAAGGATTTTTCAAGAACAATCCATCAATTAGGGAATATAAACCCTTTTTATATGTCCTTGTATTCACCTGTTGAAAGAAGTGCTGAACAACAACACAATTCTTTGATCTACTTCCAGTCAGTGAATTTCAGGCAATTTACTTATTAAATGTTCAGTTGCTTTTTCACTGAGACTAAATAATCTTTTCACCGGGTTTTCTTTTCTTTTCTTTTTTTGTTTTTGTTTTCTATCTGTTCTTTCTCATTGTGTACAGGGGCAAGTAGGTTTCCAGACCTATTATTTCTCTTTTGAGAACATGATGGTTGATAGCAGAAGTGGTAAAAAGTCTGTCTGAAGTGTTTCACTGGTATTTTGTTTCAAGAGAAAGGGAATAGCTAGTGTTGAGAGAAACAGATGACAACATGAAAGCATGTAGAAAACAGTATTTTTTTCATTCTTTATGGGCTTGCAACAAAGAGGAAATTTAAGTTGGAAAGTCTTATATTTATGACTGGATTCAGGAATTGCTCCTACGTGCCTCTGGTGTATTTAAATACAAGTTTTAGATGGAGGTTTTGCATGAAAAGGGATTATGTTTTCATTAAGAGAAGTCTAGGGTTATACGAATGAGTATGCTTACCCTTCCAGTACTTTACATTCTCTTGTAAAAGGGAACAAAAAGCAAAATGAAAGGCAGAATTTGACCCGTATCATGTAGTCAGAGCCTTATTTTTCCTCTTTATTCCAAAACCCCTTTTATTTTTACCTCAATACTGATGTTCACAGTGAAACTACTACAAAACACTCCACCCTGAAGTTTTGACTTATATGAAAAAATGTACCTTTTTACTGAAAATACATGCTCCCTGTATGTGTGTGTTCGTACAGCTGATTTCTCTGACAAAGGTATCACAGCGGGGTGAATGTCACTGAAAGAAATCTGTAATGTACCTTCCACTGCAAAGCAGCACCGAATGTGCTTACCAAATTTCTTTTCATTTTATGTGTTCAAATGCTCTGAAGGTCACAAGGCTGCACGAGTGCCACTGAGGCATCAGTGTGCTTGGAAAGGGCTGTGTGCCTCAGAGGCTGTGAAGTGCAGGAATGACAAAGCCTGTTATTAAGCTTTTACTGCAAAAGGGATTTGCAGAATTATCAATTAAGAAAGACATAGCTTCCTTGTAAATTAAGCATGCGGTGCGGATTTAAAACGAAGCTCCTCAAGCACCCTTCATCACAACTGGAATTGTAGTGGCACAAAGTTGTCGACGCAGCTTTGCCTCACTGCACCACAAATGCACAATGAAGGTCTCTCACACAGCTAAGTCTTTTTGTTTCATATGGCTCCGTCTTAAATCATGCTATTAGAACAGCTGTGAAAAATGGAAAACCAGATGAAAATGAAAGCTCTATCAAATTTCCACATACCACTCCATTAACCGAAAGCAGCTGGTCCCCCCGTTTGAGCCCTCCATGTCTTTCTGCCACTCCTCCAGGAATGATGCGAGAAATATAAATAGGTGAATTTTGTTCCTTTCCTCCCATGACATTAAAGCCCAGGCCTTCATCAGTCTTTGGCAGCTCCACCACTCGCGGGTGTGAATGGCCTTCGCTTGCAGCAAAAGCAGCAACTGTTGCCTGGAAGAAAAAGATGAGTGATTTGGCTATGTAGGGAGAACACTGACATACACTCTGCTGTTCATTTGCAGGAAGAATTCATTCCCGTGAAGACATTTCAGTATCTTATTCTGACTTTTTCTGATCATCTGAAAGCATTGTGAAAAAATTAAGTTCCATGCCAATGCTTTTGAAATAAAGGAATAAGCAGAGGAACAGAGAGTTTAGGTGGCTTCTCAAAGATAACGCAGAAAGTTAGCAGCAGAGCCAGAAGTAGGCACCAGGAAGCCTGACTGCGTGGTGGTTAACACTTATTATCCCTAGCGCGGTTCTTCTTTGCCTTTTCACAGGGAGAAAATTTGTAACTCTGAGATAAGATAATGTGATCTCTGCTGTGTTCCTAGTTGAAACAAAGTGGATGGACTGAATTGTTAACTCTCTGCGCTGCCTTCAGAGGTACGGAGTTATTTATTTTATTCTTTGGGCACAGAAAAAAAAAAATTCTAAAAGGATATTCTTATTTTAAAAAGTTGAATTCATGATCTTGATGAAATCTCTCAAACTAAGTAACTCCTGGAACAGGAATATGAGTTTTTATAATATAATTGGATCAAAAGTTTTATTGAAAAATTAAATCTTAAGACAATGGTTTTATAAATCAATTAGAAAAATCTCAGGTCGTTAATCTTACTCTGGCAAAAAACCCCCATGTAACAAACTGTAAAGCTTGCACGTAGAAAAACATTGTCTTATACTTCATTTTTCACAAGTATATTCCTACTTATAGATCTTAGTAAATCATTAAATAATCATTAAGAAAATCTTTTATCCTTTTCAGCGCGTGTTTGTAGTCTAAACTGCTCAAACAATTCTGCATTACGCTGATGTTTTTTGAGCAGCCTTATAATGCTTATGCTTAATAGAAGCTAGTGGATGATGTGACATAATGGATCATTCTCAGTTACATGTTTTTGCACATGCAGACCTTGTCATCATGCATACATTTTATGTCAGACATGAATGCACTAGGAGAATGCAATGCAGACAGCCCAGAAATAACCAGGAAATATTGCGATATTGAAACATTGCTCTGTAACCCCGCTGTTCTATATGAATAAGAAATGAGAATGGCAAACACTAATTGGATTTCTCCCCATTTACTATATAACATAGCAATAATTTCTATGTTTACCTGCAGAGTAGACAAATCAGGATTTCATATACACATTTCTCTATATAGAAGCATAGACCTTACAAATTTACATTGTCCATTAACTTTCAATTAGAAGAAGGTTAAAATCAGACGAACGGCCTACAGAAAAGAATGTTCCATTTAGTAAAGAAAATACACTCCAATTTAACGTATATTAGGTTATTTGCTGGCTCCTATACAGCTTGCTTCTCTAAAATACTGTAGAAATCATTTTGTAACACAATCCCAACCTTCATCTTCTGATAGAGCTTTAAATTAAAATCTCTTAACACAAACACATAATCGTAAGATCTTAGTTCCATTAGGATTTCATCAAGTTTTGCCACTGCTTTCACAGGAGTGCGGCCATAAAGAAATATCTCTAAAGAAGATTTATGGCTTTTGCAGGTTTACCTGTTTTGCATAGTATCTGCTTTACCACCCAGAAGACAGTGTCGAGTACAAAATGATAATGGGAAAAAGAAAGCCATGGTGGACCTCCCTGCTTAGAAGCATCTATCTTTGTGCATGTTATGAAAATACAGAGCATATTTCACACTGGCACACAGAATGGGTACTTCCACGGTTGTGTGAAATCCCTTAGAGAATTATTAGTAGTACCAGCAATGTACCTGTCACGGTCTAAGGATATGAGAAAGGCAGGTCGACACGGACAAGGAGACAATATATTTCATTAAAACGGGTAATGCATCAGAAAAAAAGGACTTCTATTTTGGTGTGGAGTCTCTTGATCAGGCCGTTTTTGTGACTGTTCATCCTTACCACTTGCTCGGTACCTACAGTTACCATTAGCCAAAAGTGGAATTTTGACTCTTTAGTTTCTATCTCCCAAATCATTGTGTCCTCTCTGGATGAGCTGTACGGGAAAATAGTCCATTAAGATATTGGTTGTTGCAGGCAGACTTCTACAGAATGAACCAGTAGATTTGCTTTTGCAAAGCAACTTTTCAAAAAGCATCAATTTCCATAAAATCATTCTCTTTTCTTAAGCTACAGAAGCAGCATAAAGGTTGAAATTTTCCATTATGATTGTTACCTGGGAAGTAGCACTGGTTCTAGACTCTGGGCTGCCACTGATGTCTAAATTTTCTTACAGTGTACACACGAATACCTGAAACACACACGCGCACAGTCAATTACTAGGTCACTTTGATAACACGTATTTCAACAGTTGCACATATCCTACCTTTGCAGTGGCCCTGGCTCGGAATTCGGGGCAGCCATTAACAGTTATGGTTTCATGCATGTATTGATACACCTAAAATGTTTATGAAAATAAAATGAAATTAATTATAGAAGCAAAACAAGGACTTTATAATAACCCAGACAGGACGGTCCCTTTCCCTTATAAGCCTATGTTTCATTCATGCTGTATTCATGCAATCACATAGTCAAGTGACTGCTAAACTTGTGCACACTTAGGTTTACCAAAAACATCAATCTGTGTTTCTCATGACATTTTGCAAACTTAACTGTACATCCTCCTGCATGCTTCCTTTCCCATCTCTAGCACGTCATTTCCCCAAAACAGGACAGTCAGGTTCTACGTTATCAAAAATTGGCATCTCCAGGCAACTGATTTGAAGGCAGATGACCTGAACTGATTTGAGTGGTGTCTTAGCCTCCATTGATGGCTTCTTTGTTCTTTGAACTTTCCTAGGAACTAAAGATTTTGGAGACTGATGTTAAAAAAAAAATGTGAAATGCTCAGCATACAGATGCTGGAGAATGGAAGTGAAAATTAAACTTTGGAGAAAGGTCACAGTACCGGTTTCCATCAGCCATAGCTAGGAATCGCAAAAAGGGCTGGCAGTCGGGTAGGTCAGGCATGGACAATGGGTAAGATTATCCTTCAGAAAGGAATTGTACATTCACATAAATGGCATAAAATCAACATTGCCAATACCTACAACTTTCTGGCTGTTGGTCTTTTTTTCTGGTACACACTCTTGGCCCACTTTCTGTGGTCCTTAACTCTCCCTTTTAAACATATTCATTAAAGAGAAAGGAGAAAGCTCCCTCACACTGCCTTTGTTCTTTAGATTTGTCACACTCTTGGATGAAAAATAGCAAAAAATGTCTTGATACTAGCCATTTATTTTGAAAGAAAACATAAAACTTAAAAATATTTATATATAACATCGAAATTTGTTTGAGAGACAAAGGTGAATGCAAACAAACAAAATATTTTATTTAATTTTCTTATGAAACCACCAAACCTAAAAAAAAAAATAAATGTTCCTATGTGCCACTGATTTACTCTGGGCATTTTCTTGACCTACTTCATAAGGAATTTTGTCTTTTTATGTGCTTTATGTCTCAGGTTGCGTTCCTCAGAGAAAACCTTTGCTGGTAAAGTATGTTAGCTTTTTCAGCAATCTCTTTCTTAGGGTCCTTGAGGAGTGCTGATTCAATTGTACTTTCCAAAATATATTTACCGTTCACTGATTTTGCGATACTTTAGCAGGAGTATCAAAACTTCCCTCTTTGGTAATGTAAATGTTACTTTGGCAGGGAAAGGGTCAGATCCTGAACTTAATTGACCTATAAACAACAGCTTGTCCCATTGACAGATAAAGCTTCCCTTTCTCCCTGTCCTGATGACTTGCCATGAAGTATCATAATGATGTATCTCTCCACACTGAGCCTGTTACTGATGAACATATTGCTACAAAAAATATGGGAATTAAGATGTGTGGCTCGTTTCCGATCTCAGTGGACAGACATAGTGGTAATCAAATACTCTTGAGTAGTAAAATATTTGGGATGACTGATCCCCAAACATTTTTTGAGGAATATCATACATGAGTGAAAGGCAAAAAAGGAAAGGAGATAACAAATGCAATCCATTTTAGAGATCTAAAATATGCTAAACACTTTCAAAATACAGGAAAAACATCATATGTCTTTACTATTGTCAGCCCATAACTCATTTTAGCGCTTAATTCAGAAAAACTTGGGCCAGTGAAGAAAACTGAGACAAGGGGAGCACGCTGAAAAGTTTTCTGCTTTCTCCATTTGAAATGAAATCTTGCTTCCATTGGTAAAATTGACATTGACCTCAGTAGAGGCCAGGATTTTGCCCTTAATTTTAAAACTATGGAAAGAGAAAGCTATTTCATAGCCTCTAAGGGATCTCTGGTTTGTTCTCTCTTTGTACTAGGTCATGCCATCATAAACATGGGTTGAGTCCACATACTCAGCGTTATCCTGTACAGATCAGTTCAACGTTTATTGTGTTATGTTGTAGGACATATTCTTATATAATTATAAGAACAACTACTACATTATATAAGAATGATACTGTCTAATTGCAGTAATGAATCATTAAATACTTGTTACTTCAAAACCCATACTGCACTGAACCACTGATAATGCCGTATTTTCTTGATATCTGCAGGTTCCCCCTTTATCTTAAAGCATAAGAGCTGATTCTACATATTGGTTTTGCTTGCACAGCTATAAACGCTGTGGCTGGCTATAATGTCTAAAAGCATATATTTGATTATTGAACTATTATGACTTTAAATTGTTTCTAAAACAGATCACAATTTCAAATGTAAGAACACTTACTAGAAGTTCTTTAAAATATTCATTACTAAGGTGGAATTTCACAAAAATGAATGGATAATGATACACTTACATGATTATTGGCTAGGTTTGATGTCATGTAACTCCATAATGTCTGCATCCTACCAGTATGTAGCTAAGTAGGCTTCATAATATCCAATATTGTGGTAACTAATTTGTATACTGGTGAAAGAAGAAACTTGCTGGTGTGTGATAAGTTAAAAAAGAATCAGCTGACTCAAAAACTTTTGAAAAACACCATCAATGATGTCATATAATACTTGTGTTCATTTGTAAATTCTCAAAGATTAAGGATTTCAAATGCTGTTCTGCAGTTATCAGTGCTCACAATATCTATAGCACAGTTCTTAGGAAAAGTAGTCTTGCATGTCAAATCTCACTCTCTATAAGCAACAGATGCGACCAGTCTTGAATACCTGCTTGAGGCATTCGTAAATCTAATTCTACCATTTCGCCGTTACATAATGTTTAATGTAATTTGAATTTAAGAAGGGATAAAACACACACCTACATGATTTATTATTAAGTCAGTTCAACAATCAAACACAGACTAACTGCACCTGTTCCACCAAGTCCCTTAAATTCTTTGTAGGGTTCAGATCTAATCATTGCTCATTCTAGCAATGTACATAAAGCACACTGGAGTCCATAAATAATCATTTGCCTGTAGTCACACTAGCACCTTTATCTATGCTGTTCTCAGCACCACCTTAGCCATGATTTGTGCACAACGAATCCGTTCTGCTGCCTCTTCTATGTACACACAACAGATAAATTGAAAACGCTCTTTGTTCTCAAACTAAATAAGGTGGCATTTAAACCCTCCCCGAGTGGAATATCGCTTTTTGTTCGATCCATTTTACATGACAAGTAATTGAAATGGTTTTATAAAATCATTCCTTTCAGTGCCTAACGTTACCTGTACATCTGACTGATAACATTTTTAGCATACAGTGATTCTCCTGAATCTAACAATTTTATCCTTAAGATGTCCTTGTAAGATCTTCCGTAGATTTCCTTATTTGGACAAAATATCCCTCAGTACAGAAGCAGACAAAGGTGCAGAAGTTAATTATAAGTATTTGAAAGGATCCTTTAGGATATTTACTAAGGAAGTCTTTTAAAACAGTGACCTTTGTTGACCATGACAGATGAATCATTTCGAAAGATATCATTGTGCAATATGAATGAGCTGAATTAATGTATCACAGAATCAGAGGCTGGCTGAGGTTGGAAGGGACCTCTGGAGGTCACCTCGTCAGGCAGGACCACCTAGAGCCGGTTGTCCAGGACAGCATCTAGGTGGTTACTATATGTTACCAATTTGAAAAAGAGCTGCATGCCTATTTTTTATGTACAGCTATTTCTTTTTAGAGCATCTAAAAGACTACATGGCTGTTTAGTAATATTATGTGCTGACAGACTCCATACACAGCCTGATGGTCTAGTGCCTAGGGAAAAGAGTTTCCACAATTCATTAATAATAGAGATTAAATTACGGGTGAAATGTCAATGTTTCAAGACAGAAAGCTGCAGCTGGAAGGTAAATGGTAGCGTTTCAGATAATTTTCCCCCACAGAGATTTCTACCAAGATTGTCAGTGTCTGTACGCTGTCATCAGGTAAAAACATGCTGCAGACAGGGGTTTGTTCACACAGTTCTCATTTGTGCTGTGGAGCTAGACGTACTCGGCTTTGTTTTCTCTTTCCTGTGGTGCAGAGAATACAACACTTCCAACAAGAAATACTCCTGAAAACACGAATAGAGATCTCAGACTTTTTCAGCTTCTGCAGGTAGTCTCCTCAGACACCATAATCTAAAGATATTCTCCCACAGTACTCAAAAAATACAAAAAGGGTGAGGCAGGAAAATTAACTGGAAAATCTGAACTTGGAAGTGAATCCTCCTTGTACTGTGGCAGCTCTTGCTGGCACAGAGAAATGTACATTTTATTAGTTCTCCCAGCAGGAGCTGTAGTGAGTCAGATGCAGCAGGTATTATTGTGATGACGATGGTCCTCATCCCCACGTGTTCAGCTGGGAGCCAAAGCGGCTGGTTTAGCATTGGTGAAGCATGGGAAGAGGGGGGGGCTGCCTTACAGGTAGTTTTGGAGCTAGCTTCTTAACAGAAATTACTCCACACGGACTCGTAACAAAGCAGCACATATTGGGCTGGCCTATTTAAGTTAATGCAAAGCTTTAGGAGGAGGTCCAGGAAGAACAGTGCTCTTAGCAGCCTGTTTTATAAAGGCGGCTAAGAGCAGCATTCTGTTTACAACCTGAATGATGCAGCATTTCTGCTGGATTCTTCAAGTCACAATTTAATTAAACGGATTTTGTTGCATTAACTTCTGTAAGGGGTATTCAATGCTTCCTCCCCTGATGAAATATTATGTAATTCTACGTGCAACTGTACTTACAATAATGATGCTCAATAGACGTTAGTACAACTTGGGCTAAACATCAGAAGGGAAGAGGCATGAGGCAGAAATCATTTTACAGCAATGAAAAAGTGTTTAAAAGAACCCCAAAACAAAAGCCAGGACAGAGTACATTGCAATTTAGACCTGTGAAACAGCAGGCCCAGATAAACTTTTCTGAGATTTATATGTGCGGAAGTAACCTTTGTGAAAACATTGGTGGCTTCTTAGCACAGGAGATAACATATGTAACAAGCACTAATCAGCTGTGTTTCCGCTGTGCCTGCAGTATGATAACATATGAAAGGACATAAAACTCTTCCTTGAAGAAGTCACAACCTAGGGAAGTGCCATAAGTAAGCAGGTTAAAGAGTGGAATGAAGAAGCAACCTGCAAAGAGATTGATAAGTGGTGTTTAACACGTATACTGGCATCAGCTCAGTTCAGTTTCTTTCGTTCATCTGCCACATTATTTATTGCTTCAATGTAGAAAAGAACTGTATATCTGTTTTTGGAAGAAGTCTTTCAAGGAAGGGAAGACAGGAGCTGACAGACAGTACAGGGGGGAGAGTTAGAGCGAGAATAACCAGTATGAGAAAGACATAACTGGTTTCATTGCATTGACGTAGCCATGTCAATGGAAGAGTAAACACGTGTGCATCCGTGCAGAACTGAGGCTAAGCTCTAAAAGAGAAATTATTATTTACTTACACCTCAGTATGATGCTTCTGCCATCAACTACACTGGATCCTTGCCTTCCTAATTGCCTTCATATGTTGGAAAGGATGAAGTAAATATTTCTCCCTTCTAAGATGTCAAGTGGAAAGGAATATCTCAATCAGTCTTTTAACATGGTGAGAAGAGCTCATGTCTGCTTGTATGTGCTTTATTCAGCATAGCTGCTGGCTTCTCTTCTCTTCTCTTCCCAAAATCTGCAGCTGATTCTCAGACCTTCAGCCTCCTTCTGATCTAAGCAGTGAGACTCATATATTGTCTCATTTGGTGTGCATGTGGGCCGGTCCTCGGGGCAGGAGGATGCCTGCTCTTGTGACAAGGAGAAGTTACAGCGCGAAGGTGCACTGGAGAGCTGCTGCCCTCCACTGCGGTGCTTGTGAATGCCTTGTTTCTGAGGGCAAATGTCCACCTGCAGCACAAACCAGTTGTGCCTTTTTCCCCCCTCTACTTTGTTTACATCATTTTTACCTGTTTGTATTCTGTTCGGCATTTTTTTCATTCCCCACAACCTCTTCCCTGTGTTTTCCATTCTTAACCCAATACACTTATGTCTGTGGAAGGGAATGCATCGGTTGGTATGCCTGGATGGACTACCCCAGAGCTGCACTTCAGCCCTCAATTCAGGTCATACTTCTATCACATCAGTGGGCAAGGACATTTTAAATGCTACAAAGATCAGCAGGGACTCTGGCCACCCTTAACCTCTTGTATACCATAAAACATGGAACCTCATCTGGTAATTTCTGCACCAATAATAAGTTTTGATTGAACTATGGGGTCTTTAGAAAGGTCTGTGAATTTCAAGCCTCCATGCAGCTTGTTTAGGAAATTGTTCAACTGGTTAACAGCATTTCCACTAAAAACAGATTCTTTGTAAGCTGAATTTGTCCAATTTCAAGTTATAGCTGTTGGATGTAATTTAGTCTTTTTCGTCTCTTTTGGTAATCCTTCCTTCTTCTCCACTGGAAATATTTGTAGGTCTTTGTCTTCTTTTGGATATCTACGCCCTTTATGATAGGTTTGCTACGATTTAAAACAGTATTTGCTTTTCTACAAAATAACCCACAAACTGATCTAATTGTCCATTTAAGATGACAGCTGAACAGATGAGCACATAAAAGAAGGAAAACAAGTCAAACAGACAGCAGCGTATGTAAGCATTGTGGAGGTATGCAGCTTATCAGATCACCCTTCCTCTTTCACAATGACTCTTTACCTCCGTAACCTTACTCAAGCTCAAAACCAATGTAATGGAGTTCTCCCATTCAGCCATAAACCTCTGATAGCTCAGTGAAAATGGAAAATCTCTAGTGATGGTGTATTTATCTTTAGTTTTGTATCGTTTGAATATCACGTGGAAGTTCTGGCTTCTGCTTTTTTAAAACTCATGTGATAAGCACGCTCTGGAAAGCATGGCTACATCATAAAAGCATGTTTTCTCCACCAGAGCTACAGCCTCTAGCTAAGATACTGTACTGAACAGTCATACACCATAGTCCAGAAGACAGTAGTTCCACGGGGAAGTTGAAAGCAGACTGATTTTCTTTTCTAAGTTGATTCAAAAACATTTTAGCATTTTTCTTAGCGTTAATAGCTACTTTTATCTTTGGTAGTTCACTAAAAAAATGGGGAAGGGACTATTCTAGATGACTGAAGAGAACTTGACGAGACTGTCTTTCTAAAGCACAGTCTTTGCAGAGGACATCAACCACCTCAGAAAACCACTGGCTGTGGAAGAACACCATGGATGTCACCTACACACACTGCAGCTTCAAGGTTATCATAAACTTTGATTCTCCCTAAATGCGACTGTTTGAGCAAATGAATCACAAAGGCCCATTTTGCTATGGGTTTGATTAATCCTGACAGAAGGAGAATTAGGCAATCTCACACCCATGTTCACAGCGTATACTGTAGATCATCTTCATCCTGTCACTCAGAGCAAGTGACGAAAGGTCTTCTTTTCTCAATGTCAAAAGGACAAGACGATGGATGCTTGTGAACACGATGAAGTTGAAATGGTTGAAAAGTACCTTTGAAGGGAAGGCATGCGATATATTAGAGGGCTTACTGTAAGAACCAAAAAATATTTATTATATAAGTTATTTCCTGCAGCTACTGAATTTGGACAACTTGTAGAAAAAGCTGCTTTGTGACAACTCATCTGTATTAATAAGCTATTTATATCTGACAGAATGTGGTCATTCAAGGTTGCTGGCATTCTGAATATTTTTACGTGATAAGCTTTCATTAGCCTGTGAGCAGTTACATGTTTGCATCCGGAAAACCGCTAGCGTCTTATTTTCAAAACCGAACATCTGTCTCATTTTCACAATTATCATAACAACCCCTTTCCATGAAGTAACACTGCATGGATGTTGCCACATGCAGTAGGGATGCCGCCACATGCAGTAGGGATGCCAACCCATTAAAGAGCTCCAGCCTGTAAATGAAACTCAGTGTTGTTTTAGCAACCTGAGGAGATGAGAGAGTTTTAATTTCAGAACATGTGGAAGATATATTATGAATGTTGCCTTTTACATTTTCATACAGGATATTTTATTTAAGTTTCCTTCTTGGGGGGAGGGGGGGGCAGGGTTATGGAGGAAACTAGGTCAGTTCTACCAAAGTGAAAAAACCAATCCGAATCTTGATGCATTATTAAGGTGTCCTTAGGCAGTAGGATAAAAACAGCAAAGGCCTGAAACACTGTTAAAAATAAATGAAGTATAATCACTGTAAGGGTATAATATTTTAATTTAGGGTGGAACACTTCATGGAGGCTTCAGTTAAAATATTGCTTGCTCTGGCGTTTTTTCATTTTCTGTGTGGAAAAGGGTGGTGCTCGCTCTGCTCTGAGAGTATCTGTGTTGCTGTCAGAAAGCTCAACCACATTTTGGTCCCAGAGTTCTTGCCATACGAGGCTGCGAGACAACCCAACAGGGGTTACACGCTGAGGCCAGAATCTCCTTCCTCTCCCTTCTGCATGAGCAGAAGAACATAGCAGATGTACCAGGAAATGCATCCTGTCACATCCTCGACACATATTGGATGAGTCAGTTGAAACACTCCTGGTGTTGCTGTTAGGACACACAAGACCTCCGTGTGCCCCCTCTTCTTCCCTCCAATGTCGATTCTGTCTGGAAACATCACTCTGACACTGTAAAGTCAATAGGTAGTTGCTTGGCACGCTCTTAAGAATTATGAAAAACAAGCTTTTATTTGCAAATAAAAATTACTTATACGAGGAACAATAAAAATATTACAGGGTCATCTAGTTTACTTCATGTTGCTCACACACTATTCTATACTCTGCTCTAAGTCAACAGCAACTATCATCTGGTGTCTTTGACGATGGTATTACAGGTGTCTCAGAAATTGTATGCTTTGCAATCACTAAACCTTAGTAAAATACTGTCCTAGAAGTCTCTTTTGCTGCTTCTACTCCAATATACAGGGATCAAAAGAAATAGCAACATAGGCAATTAGTTAATTCCCATAAGACCACTTGGTATTCATAGCTTGCCATTTAAAACTCTCTCTCTTAGACCTTACTGCCAGTTACTTTTGAATTCAAAAATATGGCAAGCATTAAAACCCACTAATTTCCTCCATTTTATCAATAACTCTGTATATGCTGTTGGGGCTGCGGTACGCAATAGCCGTATTCCAAACTTTAACAGATTTGGCAAACCCTTGTCAAAACCAGCACCTGGATGAAACATGACATAACCTGAGCCCATCACGCAAGTTCATCTCAAGTGTTCCTACTGAGCTGAGAATGCAGGGAGAAGGGAGGAAACTGCTGATGTTTCTTGTTTTAAATACCAACAAAAAATGTAGCTAAAATGGAGTTTAAAAGAGGTTTACAATTTCCTTTCTTTTCTGAAGGCACAATTAAAAAACGGAGATTGAGAAGCATTTCTCAGGAGCCTCATCAGTGACATCAATTAAGCAGAAGCAGGGGGATACTGAGGCTCCATCAAGGCAGAAACAGTGGTGCAGGGGCTTCCAACAATCTGTCAGCAGAAATATTCCTTGGCAGTTCACCTTGCTGCTGATTTCTCTCAAGAGGAAGACGCAGGTTTGAGATGAGCTGCAGCAGAGGCTGTTCTTGTTTATCCTTAAGAGTTTTATGTAAGCAAATATGATACTGCAACAATAAACTAAAATGACAATGTGAGGAAAACAAAAACATGCTGAGATGCACCACCCATGTTGCACTGGAGTCACCTTCTGCAAAATATGCAACTGCAACCATGTGAAGAACTAAGAATATCACCTAAGCACCACTCACCAGAGAGTTTTAGTAAATATGATCCAGCAATTCAGACAAAATACGATATGAACAAGATATGTCACTGCTTTGATTCTATACAGTGCAAGACTCTTGCAGCACTACAGTATTTCTCTTTTGTGAAAGGCACAACTACGCAAGCAGAGCACAAATGTGAGTAGACACATAGCCATCAGCTGACTCTGAAAATTGATCTTTAATCAAAACCAATGGGAGAAAGCACTGATTAAAGACCAGTGATATGGTCTGGCCCCAGATTCTGGGGTACTACATCTGTGAAATCAAAGTATTTAGCTCTAGGCAGCTAAAAAAAAGTGACAACAGCAGCTGTTTTAAATCTCCTGCAGTGAAGTCATGGAAGTCGTAGGGACTTAGTAATTGCACAGGAGCTTAATAATGCCTTCTCTCAGATAATGCTTGGGCAGCTTGGTAAATTCATATAATTGCCATTAATGAAGGCCATCTGCTGAGTGACAAGGTAATCATTCTAAAAGTTCTCATTCATGCCATCCAGGGCTTGCCAGCAATAGGGTAATGCTTCCATCATTTACAGTAAAGCGGTAAATGAAATTCATTGTTTTTCAAAATTTGTGTAGTTTCTGATTACATTCACTCTAAAAGATAGCACATATTTGAAGAGAGTAGCGTAATTTAAAAAAATATTCTGTGTTTAGTGCTCACTTAAGCTTTTTGCTGAACTTTCTAAATAGCTAATACAGCATGGTGGCAAGACAAAAAGCAGGCAGCCCATCTTTTGAAATTTGATTTTTCTTCTGCCCTGGTTTACATACATTACAAATCCTTCCCTCAACTCATCATTATAGAGACAGTACTTGTAACCAGAAGAGGGAAAGTAAAACTCTGTAAAACGTGAAAACATTACTACTTTGCCATACCGTCATCTTTTAATGAAGTTAAGTAATGCCATTTCCAAACAGTGACTGAGGGACTCATTTAACGGAAATTTTTATCACTATGTTATATGGCATTTCATTGCTGGGATTCTGGTAATGGAAGAGGGATGGAAAGGTACAGAAGAATGTTCTTCCAAATGCTACACAGCCCCAGAATTGAGGCCCAGCTGTACTGGTTCAACTGACATTGTAATCCACCCCAATATGAAAAAAAAGGCAAAATGTTGAAACTTTGCAATTTGCATGCACGAATGCAAAATTCAATGAAAAGGTACAAATCAATCCATGCATAAGCACGTGAAAATCTGAATGAAGTGGGTCAATTGCACAATTCCGCATTTGCTGCTGCATGAGTGCTGCTGTTGAATTAACGGTGCAGTAATGCTGAATAAGCTATCTGGAATGCCAGAACAAGGTCTAACAAGGTATCAGATTAGCCTGAGGAGAACTTTGTTTCCCAGCCAGTCTAATGGGGCATCATGCTAATATAACCATACTGCTTTTATGACCTGAGTTACAAATCTGAGCTGCCAAATCTTGCTCGCTTTACTCATATGAGTTGTCCTATTGCCCTTTTGTTTACTAATTGCCTTATTAGTAAGCCCAACATACTACTTTTGCTTAAGCCTGACCAACACCTCCATTTGCATGGGCAAATGTGACAGTAGGGGACTTCAGATGTCAGGCTTCCTACTGAGCCTTAATCACAGTTCTGTGTTGTGAATTATAGCGGTAAGTCTTCTCGATAAATATATGTATTTTTTTTTCCCCAAAGTTGCATCTTCCAATTTAAAGACTTCAAAAGCTGGGCTCACCCTGTGGAGATGAGAGACTGACTGGAATTGTATTTCTCCTTCTCTAAAAACTATTCAACTCCCAGTAAAAAGAAAGAGCGACTCAGGGCAGGATTTGAACTTCGGGGCTGTCCTCAGTGCCAACCAAGAAGGTCTGTCCTGATGAACCTCTATTTTTACCAGGAATGGGATTAATCAGGCAGAAAACACTGAAACTCAGCTTTCAGAGGCTAAGTCTGGGAGGTGGAGGAACAGCACTGTATTGCAAACTGACCAAACAAATCTTGGGATTCTTGAAACACAACAAACCCAGGAGTCTAAATGACCCCTACAATAAAATCCCAAATGAATAACTTTAATAAAATAATTCATGAGAAGTTTCGCCTGCATCCAGGTAATAACCAGGCTGTTATATTTAGTACAGCCATTTAAAATTAAAATATAGTACACCACCATACTCGGATAACTGAAGGGAACAGCTCAGGGTTCCAGCCAGCCTCCTGCAGTCACACACTGCATCACAGTAACGTAATGAGCACAGTATCACCAGACTCAGCTTTCACCACCCAGCAGCCCTCTTCTGGTTCCCTAATACTTGCAAAGACGTATATCAGGGTTAATAATCAAAAGCAGAGGTAGGCAGCTTGAAGAAGTGAGCCGATAATAAAATTGCATATCAGCGGCATTGGGATTCCAGGGGTTCAGATTGCTAAAGCACAAAACTGAAAATTATTAATTACAGGAAATCATTCCAATATACCAACTAAGCCTGTTGAACTATCTTACCTAGCACGTAGTGCAATGATGTTTTTAATGTCATAGAACATAATCAAATTCTCTAAAGAAATTGGGGGGCATTCAGACCTTATCAGAAATGAGTCAGTGTTCTGCCACTGACATTTTTTTGTCTGTAAGTCACTCATGGTCTTTAAATGTCCAGGATGCTCTGTCCACAAGGTAATTTTATAGTTACGTTTAAAAGTTTTAAAGTACTGAAGTAGAAACAGAACTTTCTTCAAAGACAACATGCTGTTCCACAGGCTAATTAAATATAAAAATATACAACAGTAGACTATCCTGTGTTGACTACTCCTCCTTTTAAGAAACGACTGTCAGTGACCCAGTCCTCAAAAGGTGCTCTTCTGCAATGACCTGATATATTGGTGGGAGTCATAAGATAACAAAATGTAATAATGGTTATTTTTGTGTGTCTTTCTGATGTGAGTAGTTTTGGTATTGATAAATGTTTCAGCATAGGTATTTACCAGTCAGATTTTCTTTTAAATAATATCCACGCAGAAAAACATTAGATTTAATCTTGAAATGGAAAATGGAGTAGCGAAGGAAGGCTAGGAGGAAAGCGAGATACACCTGAATTTTACACTAATATTTAACATACAGAAACAGAAACTTGAGAATCAACCTGAAAGAAAACTTCTGCTCACCAGGAGATGCATGGGTTTATCAAGTTACTCTCCTGGTATTTTAGAACCAATTACCAGATATTGTCAGTAAATGAAATTCCCAAAATCTGCTAAGGTATGAGCCATGGCTGCAGCTGCGATAGGGTCGACTTTCTTCCTAGCAGCTGGTATAGTGCTATGTTTTGGATTTGGGATGAGAATAGTGTTGGTAGTGCACTATTGGTTTTGGTTGTTGTTAAGCCCTCAAGGCCTTTTCTGTTCCTCACACTGGCCCACCAGCGAGCAGGCTGAGGGTGCACAAGAAGCTGGGAGGGGACACAGCTGGGACTACTGACTCCAAATGACCAAAGGGATATTCCATGTCATGTGATGTCATGCTCAGCATATAAAGCTGGGGGAAGAAGGAAGGGAAGGGACATTCGGAGTTATGGCATTTGTCTCCCCAAGTGACCTCTGTCATGGTGCATGACAGAGCCCTGCTTTCCTGGAGATGACTGAACACCTGCCCAACAATGGGAAGTAGTGGATGAATTCCTTGTTTTGCTTTGCTTGCATGCGTGGCTTTTGTTCTACCTATTAAACTGTCTTTATCTCAACCCACGAGTTTTTTTTCTTTTAGTCTTCTGATTCTCTCCCCCATCCCAGCTAGGAGGAAGGAGCAAGCAGCTGTATAGTCCTAGCTGCTGGCCGGGGTTAAACCACGACAGTATGCAACAGTCTCTTGTTGATGATTTAGTGTGTTTTGTTCAACTGTTTATTCTATCTTCTGTGCCTACAGATCTTTAAGGGTACTTGCCAGACCAGAAACTCACCTTATCTTACAGTTCTTATTAACTTCCTTTTTACTGACTTACAGCAATTAAAGTCACTTTATCAATTCAGGTTGCCCAGTTTTACGTTCCACGTGAATATACCTTCTCAGTAGTTCAACTATGCATTCCCTTTTGTAGCCTTGCCCTTCATCTACTCCAGTAATCCCCTGCGAGTCAGAAGACTATAACATAGCAACAGCTTTGAATACACAGCAAAAACACATGGAAGGGTAAAGGACTTAATGGTATAATGGACAAGATTTATGCATCTTTTTGCCAGGTGACAAGACTATAGAAGACTAATTAATCTTCATGTAGCTGGGGAGCTTTTGAAACAAGTAATTTTAAAATGCAATAATTTTTTTTCCCCCCAAATTCAATTTTAATGTGACCAGACTTTGGTTAACTTGTTTTCTGGTTTGGGGGTCTTTAGGCGAAAAGGAAATACTGAGACCATTACATAATTAAAGTATTTTCATTATTTCCAGAACTAATACATATTCTTGCCTAGTGCCAGACAGAATATTTCAGTTGCTGGTACTTATATTTAGCTAAGTGAGAACCATTAATCTCCATTTCTTTATTTAGAATCCTAGAAAAATGCCAAAGTACTTATATTTAAATTTCATTCACTCAGTCACTTCAAGAAGATTTTATTTCTATGGGATATTAGTGCAAGGATTTGAACTGGTTGTTTGATTTGCTAAATAAGTTCCATAAATACAATCCATTACAGCCCTTTAATAGATTCCCACACATTAGATTGAAATGTATGTCACCCAATAAAAACCTCATAATTTTAAAGGCTAATTGATCATAGAAGTGATCTCCTGCTTCTGTAGTTAAAGAATTCCTACTTATAGAAGGGACACATCACATTCAATCAATACTATGTTGATTATATCTTATCTTTGATCATTTTACCTGCATTCAGCCCAATACTGAGTTTCTCCGGGACACACTTTAACAATCAAACCCACTGGACAGTTAAGTGTCCATAAATTCTTAGACTGGAAAAGAAAATGTTTATTTTCCAGAGCTCCTCCATGACGGAGTTTATAGGACTACCGGAGTCAGCCTTAATCTCTTTTACTAGATTTTCTGATTTCAGATCTCGCACTGTACAATGAACACACCACACTGCAGATTTGAATCTCTGCATACATATAATAAGCAGCCTCTTCCAGAATTTGCATACTAATACAAAGCCTGCCACTGCTCCTCATCCCATTCGATTACTCCTACCTACTGCTCACACCCCATCTGCTTCACTGCTTTCTGCAGGAAGGCTCTTGTCATCTGAACAACTCCCACTTTTCTTGCTACTTTCAACTGACTGCCGTGCCTTCTTTTGTAAAGGTCAACAACTTTCCTCCTCTAGTCTATGCAGGTGTTAACAGAGGGAATTCAAAACTAGTCACCAAACTCTCATTTTTGCACTTGGGATAAGAGAAGATAAACAGTGGGAGGGAGCATTTGCACGGAGATTTCTGTCTAGCCTCAGCTATCTCAAGCTCAAATATGCTCAGAAAAGACCGTGCTGGTCAATAAAGTAGCTATCAGTCCTTCATAAACTCCAGCGTACATGAAGGACATGCAAGAAGGGCGTCCCTGATTAACAGCAAGATGCAGCTCAGCTATCCTCCGCGCCCTTGCTACAGTGCTTGGAGATGTCTAACAATGTAACATGACCAAAATATTCTGTGCTTTTCTTATTAGTTTTTTTTTAAAAATGGAACAAATTATTTTCTGCAATTTTCCAACAACTCTTCAACTGTTGGAAAAAAAGCAAATTGCAGTCTAAACATTTGCTAAGGGCTTAATGTAAGTAACTGAAAAGAGGAGCCACATATTGAACAACCTTAAGTACCAGCAAGGTATATATGTCAATTCTTCCAGTCTCCCTAAATGAAAAGATTTGCTACTGGGCCTCTTATATTTGAAGATTTCTTCTAAGAAAAGATTCACATGCATAGTGATTGTCCTGGTTTGAGGATTGTCGTGATGAATGGCATTAATAACTTTTTGGGATGCAGAAATTTTGTTCTCTGATCATGATATATTTATCATATCATATCATATCATATCATATCATATCTTTTAACTATTAAATATGTAGAAAGAACTGGTTTTGTTTATGAAATCGGTAGAACAGATCTAACTGCTCATTCATCATCACTCAATTCTTGTGTAACAAGTAGCTCCAGGCTTCTTAAAGTGACTGTTATTTGATTGTAAGAATCTAACAATAATTAGATAGTCTGTCATGTGCAGGTTGTCTTTACACAACACTCTACAAAGACCTTTTGTGCCACTGAGATGATTTTGTCAGAATCTACTTTCAGTTTACTGAACTGAGAGTGAATTTGTCTAAGCCATTTTCCTATTTCCTAGGCTCTGTACCTGTTTCAACAAGCTTTTTGTTTGCTTCTGCTGTTTTCCAGAGATGAGTACAAATTTGATAAGATTTCACTGATGATGCTGCGAAGATTTAAAGTTGCCTTTAACAATTGCAGTACCAGGCTCTGCAATCTGAAAAAAACCCAACCAACCCACCCCACAACTTTTCAATGCTCTGTGGTCAACCAAAGAAGCATTCAGTTGGTTAAGTGAAAGGACTAGTCAGAATATCAGCTTTTCAGGGTACATACTGCTACTATTTATTGTCATGGAACACTATTCCTTTTAAAAAGCCTTGAAAACTGCCATTTAATTAAGTGGAAGCCTCTCTGTGTTTCTCAGATTGAAGAATATATTCCATAAAACAATTGCATTTTGCTTATTAAACTAATGTCTGTTCCTCTCTTTCTGCCTCGCAGCCACCCAGCAGTCCACTCAATCAATGCGCTGCTGTTGCCTAGTTATCAGTAGTTCAATCCTGCCACCATCAAGGGAACATTAGATTCCCCATTGATTTCAGCGAGGGAGGATTAGTTCCAGGCAGCAGACAGATAAACTGAAACAGAAGTTCTTAAAGATTTTTTGCTGAAAAGATGTTGCCTTCATTAGGGTATTTAGAGCTGCCTCTGTTTAGCAGGCTAACAGCATTTGGTTTAGTAGGTAGGAAGTCTGACATAGTGTTGTATTAATTCGTCGTTTCCGTCCAAGAAACTTCTAACAGAAGTATTTGTAATTTAACTACTTTAAAGATACTGTTTGTAGGCATGTAGGAAGGGGGGCGCTTCCCTAGCTTTGCTAGAATAAAACAATCAGCGTTTATGTGCTGCTGGGGAGAGCTTAGGCAGGCCCTGACCACGGCTGGCAGGGTAATGATCACAGCTCTCAGCAATCTGACAAGGATTTCTGACACGCGGAGCAAGGCCCACTGGGACCTACACCACTGACTTCAATGGCAAGATTCCTGTCAGCTTCAGTTAACTTCAGTGCTCACACCGTTTGTGTCTCCCTGCAATCTGATTCCATCAGCACATCCCTATCACACACCTGAGCTCAGACGAGAGGCATTTAAGCTTGCACTGACCCAACCTGGCATGTCCCCATATCCCAGTACAGCGCTGTACGGGTTAGCACAGACCCTCAAACAGCATGAGCAGAATACTAAAGCACTAATTAATCACCCTTTCTCCTTAGCAAGGCTAATTGCCTCAGGCTTGATGCCTTGCTGACGCAACTGTTCTGCATCTGCTTTTCAGTAACTTCAGATGCTACACGGTAGCAGACAGCTACAGACACATCTCACATCCATCATCCTTTGTACAAGGGAATCCTGCTTCTCCAGCACCGAAAAGCAGATACACTTTTCAGGAGAGGGATGTTACTCTGAGAAATAACTAAAAATCTCAATTCATACCTCTCTGATAGCTGTACAAAACTCACTCTGCAGCACCTTCTTTAGGGACTGTAGCTTGTGCACTGGTACTTCTCCAGATTCTTGCAGTTTCTCCAGTAACTCAATTGCTCTTGCAACATCTGAGGAGGGAAAAAAAGGAATACAGATCAGTATAAACAGCGACTAATAAGTGAGTAAAAAGGGCGCACTGATGGTCACTTTAAATTTAAAACCAGCTTTACCAACACATACTATATTAACCTTGTGTTATGCCAGCCTCAGCTAGTTAACACCACTGCGGTTCAGAGATCCAAATCCCAAAGTATGGACAAACTGCATGTGCACATGTACAATGGAAACACAGAGACTTTCAGTCTTAGTTGCAAACATTCTTTGGAACAAAGCTACCAGTTCAAGCAGCTAATCCATATTAGCAGACCTAAAATATTTCTTACTTTCTGCATAAGAGAAAGGAGCACAGGATCAGTATGGGGCCCACTTTCAGAAAGTCTGAAAGAATGAAGCTCAGTTCTTATCTAAATGCTCTCAGGATAACACCACCTAAGAAAAAGACTTCAACTTTTCTTTTTCTAAATCTAAATCTAAATCTAAATATCAACAACTGATGAAGAAATTCTGCTAGAGGCAGAAAGTAAAGTCTGCTAGGGAAGTCTGCTAGAGAAGAGTAAGTATGTAAGGCTCTTGTATACGTCTCTAAAGACCTGATCTGCCACACAAAACCTGTGTGACTCACAGAAATACATGGAATAACATTTTGGTGGCATGAATTCTCCTTAAGCACCTCTGTATTGCCAAGGGAAAGATTGAAGTGTCTCTGAAGAACAGTCCAAAGGGCTAAAGAGAGCAGCCACTTTGAGTGGTGAGTGAGAATCTGGCTCAGTCAGACACAGTCCTTGCCCTCACTCTCACAGTATTTTTCCCCTTTAACAACTAGTTCCTAATGTAGAGTTATTACTAAGACACATATTAAAAACCCCCAACCCATGAGATGCCCAGTGATCCTTTATGGCTGGGGACACAGAGGCACAAGAAAATAGTGGCTGGTCTCACGGAGACTAACCTAGTCAAGCAAGGGACACACTGACTCACACGCAGGAGTGAACTCAGCAGTATACATCCTGGTCAGCCTTCAGGACGGTACACCTCAGTAGAAAGTTTTCTCCTGCTATGTCATTTAACGTTATCTTTCAGATCTTCCTGTAAATGTGGTCATGCAGTTGAAGCTGGCAATGCTGTTGTCTTGAGTGTGTCATCATTCTCACATCTTCTAGTGTCTCCTGCATAGCTACCAGAGCCACTACTGGTCAGTTACACCACTCTCCTAAAAATAGGTCTGTATCCTAGTGATGACATGAATGCGTAGCACTAAAAGATAAAGCAGTATTTGAGGCATTTTAATTCTGCGCTTGCACTGCACTAAAAAGAAACAAACATCCACCCCCGAACCACACAACCCCAAAATGACTACAATGGCTAGAAGCAACCTTATATAATTCTGCTTTCCGATGACAAAGATTGTACTGTTTGTGACTGGGAGATTATGCTAATTGAAACTGTTCTTACAATCCTTGGCTGAGCTATACTGACCAGATGTCTTATACCATAAAGACATGAGAAGTTTTCTGGAAATAGAAAGAAGATGACAGAAGATGAATTGCAATAGGAATAAAATAATAACCATACATTTGCATTTATAAGAAAATAATTGTCCAGTGGCATCAGTGTTAGGAAAAGAGAAGATGACACCTCAAAGAACTCAAAACCTAATTAAAAGGGGCAGGCAATTGGTCAGCATGGTACGTTGTGCCATAGTAGATTAACACCCAAACAATTCTCAAGCTTTTTTATAGGCATCTGTCAAAAGACAGCTCTGAAAGGAAGCACGGCAGAAAGCAGGCAGTGTTTCTTTCAGAAAGATTTCCACTTACTGGGCTGTACTTGGCATTGCAGAGCAGTCTTAGAGCTCATGAGCTTTCAGATGAAACTAACCCTAACCCTGTGCATCTCTGCTTTTGCTCCAAGCAGCGCTACAACTGCTAGTGGGCATCCAGTCCGTGTTACTCGCTCACAGCAAGTCTGAAGTAACCTCTCTGCACAACGCCCTCAGTGTGGGCGTGAGGTCCCCAGCGCCACCCCCTTTGCTTTGCTGATCTGCCCCAGTTTCTCCGCTCCACACTACCTGCTGGTAGAAACGAAGCCAATATAATTCAAAAGGGATCATTTGAGAGACAGAGACCTTCATGTGCTGGGAAAGAGACGGTCTGGATTAATGAAGCAGGTTTGTGAGCTGCATGTATAGAGACAGCAGTTGAAACCACATTTGCAAATAAAAAGGGAACAGGTGATGTACAGATGTACCAAGAAAGATCCCTCTAAAGCCCTTACTGAAGGGATGGTCAGAAAGCTGAGAGGAGACCTGGGGAATAATAAGGCCGTGGAAACGAAGAGAAAATGAGATTCCAGAAAGAAGAATATGACTGATGGCAGGTAATACATCAAAGAGGATGGTTTTGAGATTTAAGAAGACTAAGTATACTCTTTAGCAAGAACCATTTCAACGGAGTACAAAGTGCATTAAATAAAATTTGAAAAAACAGACAAGCATGGTTTTTAATGTTGTTAGTAATAATAATGCCACAATTAGTTTCCAACCAAACCATCAAATTATTTACCTTGGAATTCTTTTTTTAAAGTCTGTATCTGCCACCCAAGACTTGCAGTTAGCTAAATACTAAACTCTCACTCCCCAGTTATTAGTACCAGTTGGTGCAAACTGTTATGTCAGACAGCACAATGCAATTAGATGATTTATTCTGAAGAAGCCTCAATGGCCTATCATAATAGATCACATAAGGCCTCTGAAATTCATGTGATACATGATAGCTATTCAGATATTCTAAATCAGACTGGGGTCTTTTCCAGTGCCAGTTCAGGTAAGTTTAGAACTGTCTTTCCCTATCACCAACTATACTTGTAGAAGGTCAGTGCCACAGATAACAGGCTGGTTACTATTTTATAGTTGTTTCATCTCCACACCTGAAAATTCTGTAAATCTTTCCACGTTTGCTATGGTCCTAAACTGAATGGTATTCAATGAAAGATTTGTACTGATTGAGAAATCTGTTTTGATCCAGAAGGAAACACAAACAGCTTTAGGTGCACTGATCAATCTAAGAGTTAAGTACACATCTAAACGTTTCCCTAGGGCATGGGCCACACTCCAGATGGTAATCACTTCTAAAGTGAGGAGTATTACAATACAAACGGTAAATTCATATTCCAATTCAAAAGTGTGGCGTGAAATTAATGGGCATTCAGTGTGTCCACTCACATAGAAAACTGGGCACTAAATTGTCATTTGCCAATACTCGATTACCTTGTGATTAATAAGTGGTTTAGGATAAAGAAAAGTCAGAGTATCACCAAAAGTATCCCAAAAGCGTTTTGATTTTCCACACTTCATCATTCATCCAACATGCCAAAGTGCACGCACGCTGTTACCCAAGTTCTTGCTTTGCTTTATTATTGACCTATCGTATCTGTTCACAGTAAGTAGTCTTCTTTCTCTTGTCACAATTAGGCCCACAGTTTGCTCAATTTGGCCATGACTCGTGGGATATTGCTCACGACAGAGACAATCTAGAATAATAAAAAGCTTCATGGGATAAAATTACAGACTGAAAATGAGGCACGTGTTCAGGGCCAAAGCTGTTTGTTACCAGCTGATGCTTTGTCAGAAGCAAAATGTCCAAACATTCTGTACAAAACAGAAGATTTTGAGCAGACTAAAAATGTATAAACATGACTGTATAAAATATGACCTCATGAAATAGATTGTATTGCCTTCCATTAATAACTCTGAAGGGTAGACTTGAACAAATGATTGTTTTAAGACAGGTTAAGAAGTGAAATTCGTCAGCTGTGCATAGGTTTTTTGCTTATGGTTCACCCAAGGTGAATTTCAGCTAAAACTAAAGTAAGTGCTTGCTCAAAGAAGTTATATGACTGGCAGTGAGAAAGATTTCAAAGTTATGCTGAAAAAAGCGTATAGCAGGGAATCCACCCCTGTTGAAGTCAATTAGAGTATTGTTATATTTTTGAGAAAGACTGGTATTCCCCTTCTGGGATATTCCCTTGTCCTCAATTTTCCTTTGATTACAGATGTAACCAGCTTTGCTTGTAAATGTTATCACCAAGGAATTGTTCTTAAATATAATTTTACTACATACTTATGGAAAGCGCAAATTGATGAAGAGTTTGTGTGTGTATTTATATAGCTACATTTAAAAAAACTCCCGGAATTATGTTAAAAACAATTAAGTTCTATGTAAATAAAACACCCTTGCTTTTTATTTCTGATTTGTCCTTCCATTAAGCAAAGATATTTTTTAAACACAATTTCTGAAAAGAATTGTTTTGCCTACTCTCAAACATTTTCCAAAATATGAACGCCATTATACTAACATTAAACTCATGCTAATGTCATTGAAATCTATCCTCATTTCCCACATTTATATCCCACATATTTTGGTGGGAATTTTTGAGTAATGATGTGGGTAGAATTGTTCCTCTGTATTCTACGATGCATATACTTTAAAAGGAATATGCACTTATTTCCCCTTTGTTATATTCAACTCTAACCAATTTTTTTTTTTTTTACCATTTTTTTCCTCATACATATGACCAATTCTTTTCTCTCCCGTCCTGTTTAATATTCAGTTCCCTTTTTGTCTTCTCATCATCATGCTTGCCTACAGCCTTTCAGGAAATAATACTGGTTTCAGTGTGGTGGGTCACGTTATCAGTGAAACACAGAGAAGGCAGGGGACTGTGGGTAGGCGGAACGCATTTTATCAAGTGCACTCATCAAAAGAAAAGCATGACTCTCAGAAAAAAATCTCATTTCAAGTTTTCTTCCTGTATTTTCATTTGAATGAAGTTTCATCTGCATTGCTAGTAGGACACAAGCAGGAGGTTACTATACAAACCCTAGGAAAGGGAGGAATCACTACAACATAGAACTAGCAAGATCCCATACTGTGATAAAAGTGGAACATTCCCATGCAATACTAAATGAAGTTGAATCACGTATACATAGCCATATAGCATAGTGCAGTTGAAAAAAAAAAAGGTCATTGTGCTTAGTTATCACTTTGTTCTGCTATATATTGTTTTCACTTGCTGATTTTTGTTCAAAGAGCTACCAATGCACAAAGTAGACTGACCTGTTTAATTTGCTAGATGTTTTGAAAAGTAAATGCTATTTCCAACAGTTCACAATTCAGCTTTTACAACTCAAAAGCAAATTATGAATTCACAGAAAGAATCCTGGCTAGTCTGAACTTTGTGCTTTTTCACATTACTGTTAAAATTGGGTAATGCAGGCTCCAGCACCTTGTGGAAATAGTCCAGTCTGTGGTTTCTCTCTGATAGATTATATGCCAGGTTTATGTTTGTTTCAATTTAGTCAGGTTAAAAAATATTTGGAAATATGTAGCAAATTATTTGAACATGCTGAACACTTCATGTTTAATACCAGAGTGACTCCTGAAGAAGAATGTACTTGCATGCTTTATACTGCAAAATGTGAAAACTGTTGTATATCTACCAGTGTCTTACCTTCCTCTCTTGTCCTAGTCTATGTGCAAGTTAATTATTGGTCTGCAGTCCTTAAAATAAACATATTAACCTCTGACTTAAAAGACTATTAATCAATTAAATAGCAGCTACAATGCTGTTTGGGTTCAAACAGTAATTACTCAGAAACATAGTTTTTCTGTACCTGATAACTACTCTAGAAGCATGTTATTGGGTTGCTCCGAAGTTAAAATATGGTGATCACTTGTTTATTAACAAGACGTTAAAGAGCAAGCTTCTCATCTTCTTGAGGTCTTTCTACTGTCTCATTCATGTTAATTCTGGAGATCTTCACTACATTAGAATGCCAGTTACTAGGAAAAGTGAATGTGCTACACAAACACCACCCTTTGGTACCTCAAAGAGGTGGAACATCACTAGAAATTGACAGCAAGGATACTCAGTAAGTCTCTAAAATACTCACTGGCTTCACCATGGCATTATAGAATAATAATCCTGACAATTTTCAAACTCTGTTCTGTTGTGCTTGAAGACCTTTAATCAGGCTGAAGGTCAAGAATTTGCATGACATAACAGGTCCTTGTAATTGCAGTAGTTTTTCATTCCTCCAATAGTTTTGTTCAGGTTTAGTCATTCCTTTAAGCTCAGGAGAATACATTCTAGAATTCTTAATGTTATTCTGTCAACTTTTTATCATAATTCCCAAAGCCTGCATGGGATGCTTTATTATATTTAGCAATCTTCTCCAAACACTGTCAAATGACAGCAGGTAATCAATGGCTGGGCAATCAGAATTCCATGGTGATTAGCAAAGTTCATTCATAATTCATAGCCAGTAGCTACATTGTATCAAACTATCTATGTGACTTCACAGTTAAAGCACCAGCTTTGGAAAATTTTCAGCATGCATCTTTTGAAAACTTTCTGTATTAGTAGAGCTCTGCTGTCAGTCGCTGTGTTGTACAACATGGTGATTCTTACTCTGGTGTCAAATACCAGTTCGCCCACTATGCTCCCATTCACCTCTTTGGTTCCTTACCACCACCACAGTGCTCTCCTGAAACAGAACAGCTCTTCCATTAATTTAATATATTCATTTAATCTAATCTGGAGAGTTCAGAAAAATCAAGGCAAAGAGCAGCCTTTTTTGCCCAGTGAAGTTGGTATTTTCTCTTGCCCAAAATTTCATGCTGATCATGAGCATAAAGGTGTACTTCACCATGGTAATTCAGACTCAATGTATGGGGAGCAATGAGCTAAGCTGTTCGAATACAGCAATATTATTCAACACTTTACAGTGTGTATCTGTTTATCGAAGTTTATTCAAATAAATTGCAAGAATAATACCAGTGCTTTCATACTCTAAGCATGATATAGGCAGTAGTTACAGATTTACTGCAGTGTTGTTTTACACTCCTGTGGTTAAACATTACTATGAATGCACAAATAAATACAACAAAGCACAGCCATACAGACCTCTCATGATTCATCTTATAGTGAGGGTTTCAACTCACCACACTTCTGATGTAGACATCGGCAGCTCAGCCACTCACCCCAGACTGCCGTTACCGTGAACGAGGAAAAACAGACACTTTGAGGCTACAATTCATCTGACCTATTTTAGATGAGATGAATCATACTCTGGGAGTGCCTGTTCCCTTTGTTGACTATAAAGGGAGACTAGATGATTAGCTCAGATGTAAATGCCTGCATCCCACATATCAGACATATACATCGGTATGATGAAACCCACTCTTACTGTCCAGATATACAGTGAATGACTCATGCAAATTTATCTCCGTGTGGTCCAGGAGATACCGTATTTCAGAAGACTTACATTTGACAAGAACAGTGTCATTAGCAGGCAGGCCAATGCGTTTTTTAGTAAAAGCTTTTAAAAATGCCTTGACCAGGGATTTTATGGGTGCTTTTCTTCTTAATGAATGAGAAAAATCAACCATGAAATACAATTGAGCATATCTCTCTCTGTCTCATTTTGCCTGATGTGAGACGACTGCGCCCAATGACATTAGTGGCATATCCCCATGGGTTTCTACCTGTGTCCCCCTACTGCCTTGGGCAGGCTCATTTGCTTCGGCTGCTCATCAAACTGTCTTTTGGTCTGTACATTTCTACATGTTTAACCTGCACCCAGGTTCTGTCTGCCTCTGGCTTCCCAGGCCCACCACTGGCATCCAAGTTCTCTGCTTCACTCCATTTCTCAGGCACAGAGCCTGTGACCCAGCTGTTGCACACCCCCAGGCAGTGTAATATACTATGAGTTTTCCCAGCAGCTTTGGCAGGAACACCTGAAAATGACAGCAAAGGTCTGAAACATTTTGCAAAATCACTTACAGAAAGGACACAGTTTATTTGCAGGGAAAGCAGTGCCACCTGTGATCCAAATACAGACAGCAAACTGCTTGGAGACCCCTCCATCCAGCATCCCCAACACCACAAAAGCCCTTCAGGGCTCTCTTCAGCAATTGCAGTCACTTTTGCTGTTTCAGACATTCTGCCTCACATACTGAAATTCTGCTGTTGCAGGCATACTCGTCCTGAGTACTCTGCTTAGATTGTTCAAATGTAGCATTCAAAAGGTCCCCTTAAATGAAAAAATACACTCCTCTACGTTCTCTGAACCTCACAATGTCTACAGTGTCTGAATAATCTCTCCCCACTTCCCACTTTCCTAAGTTTTAACTAGTGATTTCTGTTTTTCTCCTCAGCTAGGGATTTTCACAGCCTTAACCTACCATGAAGGGCCACTGGGAGAACTGGATTTGCTTTACTTTGGTCAATCTTCCTAGAATATTCCTGACTCTACATAGAGAGAGACAGCTCTCAATTTTTTTCCTTGAAGCCTTCACGTAACCGATGGTAGTCACAGGAGCATCTTTGTCAGCAATTTCCAGTTTTTGTTCACTTTGTGTATATGTTTGTATGTGTGTGAGACAGAGTTCTTAAAACTCTTAAGAGTTCATCAGATACTTAGAGAAAGTGGATTGGTACCGTCACATTTCCATTTCCAAGAATAAATCACAAACCAATAAAGACTGAGTTAATGGGTAATTTAGGATCATTTCAATATGATGAGTTTCACTGGCTTAATTTGAGGCCTGAAGAGCAATAATACAGTTCAGAATTTTCAAAGATGAGCATTTAAAGTAAACCTGAAAACCGAATCATTTTTAAACACTAATACAATTTTTATTCTTCCAAATCATTAGTTTCATTGCAATTTCTAAAGCCATCAGGATGAGGAGGTGCATAAATATGAGTTTGAAAATTTTCACCAGAAGATTTTGCCATCTGTGAGAAACCAAGAAATTACAGATACACCAACCCTCTACATTTGACAGCACCCACTGCTTTTGTATAGAAGGCTATGTTCAATACGTAGCATCGGTGTGAAACCAAGCCACCAATTATCCTTTAAGAAAAAAGATTAAAAAATAAAGCTGAAAATGCAATGAAGAGAAGAGCATTGAAAATTATGGTATATTCTAACACAGTGCTTAAAACAGAATGTAATGATTTTTCCCCTGCATCAGCTATAGAGAAAAGGGAAGGAAACTTAAAATTCCCCTTTTCTTCCTTGTGTATAGTTTTTAATTTATATTGCTTAATCATACCTGCTCTTTGTGATCATAGCTATGATTTATAGCTAGCCACTTACTACTGAATAGAACAGATGAGACATGATTCTGGTCCTTTTTTTGACTAGGGATAGTTGGCTACAAATACGATACAAAAAGACAACATTTTTTTTTAAAGTCTATTTTGCATTCAAATAAGTATATATTATATATTATGAATATACAAGTATATATTAATTCCTTAAGTGAAAAAAAACCCCAACCCTTGTTTCCTGCAGGAGGCAGGATATTTTGTAGTTTCAGACTTTCTGGTACTTATTTCAATTCTTGATTTTTCTGTTTGTTTTTTTTTTAAAAAAGAGAGATCTCAGATGTTTAAAGCAGTTATTTGCCCACACAGGACATGCAAAAAGGTGTCCTGTCTGATTTCCCAAAACCATGAAATGACAAAAAGAAAATCCTTTGAAGCAAAGCTATAACTCCCTGAGAAATTCGGTATGGTGAACAGACCTGGCCTTAATGAATGAAGGCTTTATTCAATAAAGTCATTTTCACAAGTTGAACTATGTGAAACCAAGGAAGCTGTCTATTGCCTCCTGTTGCCATAGATAACTTGTAAAGAGATGCCTTGATAACTCTCCACCAGCCCCATCTGTTGCCTGATCACATCACTTGATCTTGTAGGATCAGTTCTGCCTCAGCAGACGCCGCTCACCATGCTGGAGTGGAGCTACTTTAAACACTAGACAAAAGCACACTGGGCACTGCTGAAACCGCACACGTGAACATTTTGGAGGTTCTGATCCCAGCTTAAAAGAAAACAAGGCTGGTATATTAACATACCCCAAGGACTCTACTTAACAGCATACTTGCTTTTGTGTTTTAAACCACAAGCAAGCACAGAAAACCATTAAAATCAGTAAAGGAATTAAAAATTTGACTAAGCTAGAGAAGCAGAAAACGGAAAGAATTACAATGAATAAGTTTGCCTGAACAAAGAAAACCAGGATGAAAAACAACACATTTTTCTCACTGCTGAAATCCATTCTCTTGCTCCCCTACCTAAGTAAAAGCAAGTATTTGTGTGTCCTATGTGAACATCACAAAACAAAATCGTTGGCCATATGGGCAACCTCATGCCTTTCCCACACTGGTACTTTCAATGTGTGTTTTTCGTTTGCATCAGAGAGATTTTTGTTGGCAGGGAAGAAGACGGGAAGAGGGAAAAAAAGACCCCAACAGGTGTCTCGCAAAGGGAGGTAAGGTTAATTTGGGGATGCTAATTCTCCTTCACAACAGGCACCGTGTTTGAGCCAAAGCAGTAACTCTCACTTTCTTCTCTGCCCGTATGTCATTACTAGAGACTCCTGCTGCCTCTCCTCAGTTCTTACCCCTCCAGCTAATCTTAGTCTTAATCTTTTTCTGTTATTACCAGAAAAATGAGAAAGATGGCTGCGGGCTACTGGCAATTGTACATAGTGACAATACAAATTGTCACTTGAAGTCTAGCATCACGATTTGATCTTCTGTATTTCTAGGTGGTTTGAAACTCCAGTGAGACAACAGCCAAAAGATGGCATTTGTGCAATACAATGGATGCAAGGCAGTTGTTACATACACAGACCTAATATGACTTTATCTGTAGGCTCAGGTAACAAGAGGAGAGTTAATATTCTCTCTCCAATTTTAGTGGATTTAATGATATTGCTTTTTGCAGATTGAATCCCTCTGGTAGCTGGCTACATACTAGTCATTTCTCAGGAAAGGAAAAAACCTGTTCTTTGAAAGTGTGTATGTGAAAAGCTGCAACAGCGAGAAGCAAGCAATATAAATAAAATAATTTGTTAAGAAATCCCTGCAAAACTAGGTGGTACAGATACGCTGCTGTTAGATATCAATAACTGGCTACTTTTAACTTTCAACTTTGAAACAAATGCGACCTTAGAAGAAAGCCGTGACTATCTTGAATTGCTGCTGCAAGTTACAAACAAAACTTTGAAAGAGAAAAACCCTGTGAGAAACAGAGAGCTCACTGTCACCTTTGCAGTGCTGTTGCTTGCTGTCCTACGCACTGAACAGTGCTGAGACTGCAGTGCTGTTGCTTGCTGTCCTACGCACTGAACAGTGCTGAGACTAGGAGCAGGAGAACTGGAGCTCACCTCGGGTTGCAGCCTGCGTTCACAAGGTACCTGCCTAAGGAGCATACCTGGCATACTTTGACATGGTTGCACGGCTAGGAAGCAAAATGTGCTATGTAAATTACTGGAAACTCCAGAGCTATTACTATTAGGTTACAAGACTATCAGACTACAGCAGGGATCAGACACACAACCACCTTTTTTCCAAAGACTGCTTCATAGATTTTAAAGCCATCGTGCTCTCTTCAAGTTGCTCTGGTCTGACTCTCTATAACGATAAACAGCTACATTATCCTTTTGCTCCTGCGCTGATGCAGTAAACAGCATTTGACAAAAACACTGCTGCCAAATCTATTGAAAAGTGAAGAAAAGATGGTAAATTAATTGCTGAGGGCTAATACTGCTGCTGATGGCCACGGGTCATCCACCTAATCTATTTCAGGTACATTCTTCCCCAATGCTTAAATGATTGTAGAGGGATTGATACCTTACTGCTTAGGAGATTTACTGTTTTTCAGAAGACACGGTTGAAAAAGAAAATTAAAGAGTTAGTAGATGTGAAGGATTAGTGATTAAACAAGGACTCCTATTGAAAAGAACCAGTAAAAATGTAATTTTGGTTCACAAGAAATAAATTAAGAGCCTATTTTGGGCAACACTCTTCTTTACACAACTATCCATGTTTATAGAGAAACAATTAAAATCAATGCTTTGATGCTCTGTGTATTCATGGATACTTCACTGTTCCATCCTTTAAATAATAAAGAACAATCCTCCAATGTCTTCTGGAGACACAGTTTTCTAATAAAAATTTTCTCTCTTTTTTAATGATTATTAGTAAAGTAGCACTAAGGTAACAACTCATTATAAGAAGCTGTCTGCATTTCCTGGTAACTTAGTGGAATTACATTTGAGAAATCTGGAGTTTACTTAACCACTCTTGTTTTGAACCGTGGTGAAACAAGTTCTCAAATATGTACAAACACCTCCGTCTGTATTTAACATATCTAAGATCTGAGCTTGGGGTTTAAATACTCAAGAAAACATTGTCAGTATGTAAATGTGCATTTCTGAATCAAATCTTCTCATCTGAATAGAGAAATAGCAGTCAAACATTTCTCATTAAGAGGCTGACTCTCAAGCAAATATTTCAAAAGAAGATTAAGCTGACTGAGATTAACTTTGGAAATGCCTGGATTTATACATACATGTACAGTTCACAGCACATTAGTAAGCATTATTTTTAAAATGCCAAAAATGCATCATGTGAAATAAATTAACTGTGTGTGACGGAAGGCAGACTTACAAATTTACAATTACGTGCTTCTCAAAACACTACCTACCTGCCTTTGCTTGGTTTCCTCTTAAATCCTCAACTTCTCATGATTTGTGCTTCTCATGAGTAACTAAAATCAGTAGTTTTACCTAATTCATATTTTAAATTCTATTGCATTACCTGCAAGAACGTTATTTGGTATCTGAATAACACAGTGTCAGCCAAAAGCTCATATTGATACCTTTTTGCGCTTGCATGAGTGTCATCTATGTTAAGGATAGATGTGCATGTACGTTTCCTGCAACAGGGAACTCAAAGGACAAATTACCCTGTGCACAAAGCTGCTGACTTCAGTAATTTGTCACATTTTTAAAAAAAGTTTCTGCCTGATAACATCATCAGAGGGGTCCAACTCAAGCAACAGGATGGAATTAAGCAAATCGTTTACTTGCAATAACATTAAAAGGTGAATCCTTTTTTTCTGTAGTCACACAAATGTCTCTCAGACATCAGTGTGAAACTGAAATTTTAGGCTCCAGTGTGGGGATGTTATTTATAAAATAAATCCTTCTTTTTCAACATTATCTGTAGGTAGAGAGTATACATTTACTATATACAAAACCAGCATCCCTTGCGTTTCCTAACAGTGTTCTACAAGTGTTAATGACACCCATGCAACTTGTTGCAAATGCTGAATCCTGCACCCATGCAGGGGCTTGTCAAAGCCTCCATCCACTTCACCCAGCGGTGGGAGCAGGTCCCCTCTGAAGGATCAGAAGCAGGACACACACAGGCAAGCTCAGCTTACCACTTTGCTCTGCGCAGGATAAATTCAGACAGACTAAAACGATTACTTCACTGCTACCACGTCTCAAGAATATGTTCAGCCTGACAGAGCAGGAGGAACACAAGGTTCCTGCACAGGCATGGGTCAACCATGAGCCTGGCTGCTGTCACAAAGGTGCCTCACAAACATTTCCTGATCCAGCTTCTGCAGAGATCTGCCTTATCATCAGTTACATGTTTCTGAAGGGAACATGCTGGAACTTTAAGATGACTTAATCTTAAAAGATGACACAAGTTTTGTAGAAGACGTTTCCATGTGCCTGTGAACAGGCGCAGCTCTCTGATGACCGACCGGCAGTGCCAGGATCCGGCAGCACCTGCTGCGCATTGATGACGGTACAATGAACCTTCAATTCATTTCCACCTGCTGTGCCCTGACAAAGCTCCATTTCCACATCTCCATGAGTCGCTCCGGGCTGGAGGAGAGGGCCCTCTCTGGGAGGGTGAGGCCGGCTGGAGGGGTGTGCTCCTGAGCCGCCATGTGCCCCAGCACCTCTTCGTGTCAAGCCCGCACGGCCAAAGACATTTAAGTTGGATTTAACTTTCCAAACCACGCATTTTTACACCGCTCGTGAAAACCAAAGCTGAGATGTAGGCAGGTACTTGCTCCTACTCCAGTTCCAGCACTCCAGGAGGTACAGCCGAACTGCACACTTAACTAACCAACACTTCAACCGCACGGTTCCTCGCAAAACATCCCCAGTCGTCACCCATAAATCAGCAGCTCAATCTGCTCCCATTAATCCATTCCTTCATAAAAATACATTGGGAAAAAAAATCAAATAAATGTTGACACACTGATGGAAAAAAACATCCCAAACATTTTAGTCTGTGAACAGAATTATCACTTTTTTCCTGTTCCTACAAATAATAGGCTTTTTTTTTTTCCTTGGAAGAATGAATTTGGTTATTTATACGTCCTCATTTGGCAAACCAAACAGAGAAATTTTACCCTTAAAGTGTGTGGCACTTGCAGAAGTATGTTTCAATTTTAGCTCGCCAGGCTGAAGAGCAAGAGAGGACATCCCTGTGACAGCCAAGGAGGCAGGCGGGGAGCAGCACATCACTTAGCACTGCTCCACAGGGCTTCACCCCCTGCCAGAGGCATCCGGCCTCACGCTGCACCTCTGCCAAGGACTGTATTTCACACTGTATGAATCCGATTTTCTCTTCCTGATAAGTACGTTATATATTTTTTCCCAAGATAATATACATTATACTAATATATGCACAGTCTACCGCAACTTACGTTCAGTATGATTTCTGTTATATATATGGGCACAGATGGGGAAAAAACACACATTTATGTAGGCTATGAGACTGTAATGAGAAGAAAAATTACAAGAAGGGGAGAGGAAGAAGGAAGGAGGAGTACTCTAGCAATAAAAATATATATTAATTGTCAGGCATCATTAGGTCATCCAGTACCACATCTGACAGAGTTTGTCTACCACCTCTAACAGCTGACGGTCCAAGCCCATTTGTATTCTTATTTATTATCACCAAACATCATGCTTTATAAAGCATTTTCAGGAAGTTTTGGGACATCTCTTCCACTGGAAAAATATTTGTTTGAATTCATAAGAAGCCAACAGAGCTCAGTTACGCGTTACAGCTCAATAGCAAAACATCTTTTCAGTTTCCAAGGATATATTTGAAAGAAAAAAAGAAATTTGGTTGTCAATAGCCAATAGCTATGACCTTGTTATGAAACTTCACAGGGATTAAAATATCAGCACTGTGTATTCAGTCTATTCAAATTTCTTCTTTTATCCTCAGTCACATGACGAAATGAAATCATCAATGACATGAATATAACTATATAAGGAAAAATGTAATAGGATATGGATTATTAACAAAAGACAGTTGAAAGCCCTTCTTCACATGAAAAGATATTCCCTTGCTCTTAGCCATGAGATGGTCTTTTCACAGGCTAATTGTGTAGTATCTTCAAAAACAAGAACTTTTGAAAAGTGCCCTTTCAAAACTGCCACTTTCATCGTCCAATGCGGAGAGGAACAGGGACTGTGGTTTTGCAGCAAACTGAGCAAATATACAGCCAGTTTTCTTTCCGAGCAGATTTTCATCTTGGAGGGAAGAGCACAAGTAAAATTCTAAGATAAGCTTTATGAAAAATTTGCCAGACATTTAGCAAAATAAAGGAGTTCAGATAAGAGTGGGACATCTATTATGCACAGCTAGAAAGATGTCTGCTTCAATTTGCAGGCCTCCATATGACCACTCCTAAAATGAGTGCTAAGGGAGTGAAAAGATTTCACTCCCAACATATTTCTGGGAGTGCAATGGTACTTGCACTTCCATCAGACTGTGCTAACACACCCTTTAAGTGATGACACACACAACAAGCTCCCTTTTATTTCTAATCATAGACTCACAGAATCATTTAGGTTGGAAAAGACCTTTAAGATCATTTAGTCCAACCATTGACCCGACTCTACCAGGTCCATCACTAAACCACGTCTCTAATTGCCCACAACGCATACTTGCAGCACACGGGGACTCACAGGAGGTCCTTGGAGAACTGCAAGGAGGCTAAGCTGGCTAGAAGGAATGACGGCACACTTGGAGAAGAGCAGAACATGGATGCTGGATGTGTACGCAGAGTTTGCAACACCAAGCTGGTGAGGTGGCAACTGTCATGGGACAGTGGAAGAACAGAGGATTAGAGGAGGAAATTGGGCTGCTATACAGTGAAAATGAACAAGGGTTACGGGCAGCGCACCGCCTGATGGAGTTAACTGTGCTGAGACTTTGAGAACTGGGCAACAGAAGATGGCACGTGAGGGAGACGTGGGGCTCTGGATAATTACGGCGAAGGCAGCAACTGCTGGTCACGGGGTAGGCTGAGGCAATGCCTCTGTGGAAGACAATGGACGTTTTGAGGAGAGGCAAAGGCAGCGCTGCCTGTCCCATGCAGAGAAGGACAAGATGCAAGATATGATGAGCGGTATTGCCAATTCAAATAAACACTGTTGGAAAATGCCAACCAACTGCAATCAAAGCTGTCTGTAACCAAAATCAGTGTCAACCAACTTCTTGATAAATAAATATGTGTCGAAGAATTAAAAAAAAATGTGTAGATGTTTTTAAACACTTCCCTTTTGGTTTGGAGTGACTGGGGTTTTTTTTGATTTTTTTAAATGGATGTAAATTAAACTGGGAACATACTTAAAAATCCCTGACCTTGAACATAAAATGAAAGAAGAAAAAAAAATAATCCCAGCCTTACTTTTTTGCTTGTCATTTTATGAAAGGCAGCACTGTAACTTTTTGTTTCAACCTATAAGAAGATATAGTTTTCAAAATCTCTAACATCAACTCTCAGTTGGCCTAAAAGAATCCCCCAGTTAGCTCTGATGGGCACTGGGGATTACTGATGGGGTGGGTTTGATTCAGGATGCATGACATTTGCAATAAAGATAGGAAAAGTGCACTATTTTTACAGAGAAGACTTACTTGGCTGTTGGCAGATGCCCCGCAGGCAGGCTCTTCCCCCTCCCAGAGCTCCCAAATGCTGGGACCACCCTCCCTGAGCTCCCTAAGCAGTACCCACATGTAGCTCCGCTGCTTTACATTTCCTCCCTGAAACAGTTGCTGACTCCTTCCCATCCTCCCAGCAGAGCACCACGCAAAGGTCAGGCAAAAGCCTTTGAGATTAAATTGTAAGTGATTAAAATTTCCATTATTTTGTGAACTTGTTCCACATATTAAAGAGCCCTAATGGAACTTGCACACATTTGTGCAGGTAAAAAGGCACATGATGACAGGAATTAAGGAAATTAATTCCTGTGCTTTGGACTAAAGTAATCTTCCAGAATGTAATTGGCTTTCAATCATTCACACACAACATGCCCTTCACCTTTAAATGGTAATTCATTGTACCATACAGCTTTTGAATTCCATTTATGTCAGGCTTTAAGAATGCTCCCACCTCCGTACTAGAATACAGTGTATATGTTTTTTCCAGGAGAAGACCACATCAGAGTTTAATTCAGATTTCTGATATATGTATCTACACAATGTTTTACCGTTTCGGTGACCCTTAGCAGGGGGAAATGCAGAACACTTCCTGGCCAGAGATCAAGCAGCAATTCCCTCAGCAATGCGAGGTTATTAATGCTGCCTCTCCTGAAACACTCGCTATTTTCTTGCTATTCTTCTGAGCTCTCTGTGGGACATGCTAAAGTCAGTATAAGTGCACAAGACTTTTCAGGGCTGTGTGTAGATCACAGCAGAGCTGTGCAAAGTGCAGTGACAGTAAACATATCTGCATCTGCTTTAATAAAAGCAACAGAAATCTGGAAAGTCTCACCATGAAGCATTTTCCTTCTTGTATGGCTGTGAAAGAAAGACTATAGAGGAAATATCTGGAAGCACTGGGCTTGGTCTAGTTGTTTCTAGGGTTGCTTCAGCCTACCCGCTTCAGTTGACGTAGCAGCAACATGTTATAGGTGACAAAGTGGATCCCTCTGACGAAATGGCCATCTGCAGGCCAGGTGCAGCATTTAAATCTATTTCTTCTTGTCTGTATTTTCCTTTTGCACGTCACATCCTATCGTTCTGTGATGTTTTATCTCCCTCGCACTAATATCAGCCCTGGCTGACAACCAGGGAGACTGTATTGTTGGCACCGCTGCCAAATGGTTAGGCATATCCTGGACACAGACAACAGATGCTTATATTTAAATTGGGACTAATTTGCATTTTTGTGTATTGTGGATTTTTTAAAGCATAGTTTTAGTAATGAAAAGGAATGTGTAATTCTGAAATAGTAATACTTTCCTTTGAAAAGCCAGGTTTGCTAATGGATTGCCATCTGTTCAGCCTTTTGCCAGGAAATAGATTTGTCCTGCTTACTGAAAACAGTATTAGGGTGAAACTGTAGATTACACAGTGGATTTCTGAGCAGTTTAATTTAAAGTGCACTTTGTTATTTCAGTAAGAATAACTTTAGATTCTGCTTTTCTACTAACGCTGGAATTTAAGCCAGTCAGCAAACTGACTGTTTTGCTGTGGGCTGTTTTGCTCTCAGCTGGGCTCCGGTAAAGGTGCCTACCTCTCCTTTGTCATTTTGAAACTCAGTTCATCAGGTTGCTTTTGCATAGGATTTACAGCAAGAAGCTCACTGTCTTGCTTTGAAAGCCCATCTTAATCCTCTGGAAAAAAAAATAATTAAAAAACGAAGGCACTGGCCTCAAGCACGCTTTCAAGAGTACGAGATTTCTATGTGCTCTCGGAGCCTCTGGATGCAAGTTACGAAGAAGGACGCCCCGGCAATTCAGGATGCTCCGTCAGGAGCTGCTGGACCTCTCTAACTGATGGAGCCGAAGGAGCAAACCGAATCGGAACGGTGAGTTACTCTCCTCTGTAACCCGCAGAAATGCAATAACACGAGCCTCATTAGGGGCACAAGCGCCCCGCGAGGGAGAGGTCCGATCTTTACAGCCTGGAGGCAAAAGCTGAATTTTAACGTAACTTCAAGATTTCCGCACCCTCTGACATGACCTGGGTAAGGTTACTGTCACAGCCCCAGGGACAGCGAGACGACAACCGCGCTTCCCAGCCGGACGGAGCCGTTGTCTACGGGCAGCGCCAGACCCGGTTTGCGGGGTGACATCGTGAACAAACTGCAGTCACCGCTCCCCTCCCCGCACAACCCTCCCCC
>VZSF01004691.1:87755-98663 GCA_013398295.1 Chionis minor | reverse complement strand
ATTGTGTATGGCTGGGATGAAGTGACAGATACAACTGAACACTTGACTGATCCTATGAAGAACATTCAGAAATATTATGTTTAAAACCCCTTTCAGTTACTATCTTTACCAATTGTCCTTTACATTCTATGTCATCTCCAGCTGTTTTGCAAACATCAGACTCCTTTTCAACCAAAGTTTGGTGACACAGGCTTGAGGATCTTAACCAAAATAAGTACGGTAAACAATGGTAGAAAAGCAAACGATGCCGGCTAGCAGGACAGAAAGTAGAAGAAGCAGCCGCAAAAATAATCAACTCAACCACATAAACTGTTTTGGGTGGAACTGAACAAAGAAAACCTGAGCGCTCTTCACTTTCCTGTATTTATAGGCTGATAATTTAATGGTAGCACAACAGGATGCCAGACAAAGTCAGGATTTGAAAGTTAAATGAATTCCCTACCAGGAAGAGGTTTCAAGCTGTAAAAGAGAAGGCTTCACCCCACAAAATATGTCCACGCTGAGGCAGGAGTAGCAGCAACAAGTTCCAAGGAATGCCATGACAAATTCCTCCAGTTACAATGATAAGGCATTAATTTAGTGGCTTAGAAAAACTTAAGAAATGACAGATGATAAAACAAAGGTAAAATGACGACAAAATGTTACATCAATATGTATTTACATTCCTAAAACTCTGGTGGTGTTCAAAACAATCTTGAGACACTTCACCCACCTTAACAGCTGGATGAAGACCACTGTCAAACAGTGCTTCATTTTTGATGATATTTCCCACTCCAGGTAATACCGCTTGATCCAGCAACACATCACACACCATGCGGGTTTTCTGCTGCTTAATCTCACTTTCTGCTCTTGAGAAGCTGAACTTTGGAGAACAGACATCCAAGCTTTCCATCATTCTCACTTTCTGCTCACTCTCAGCTGCATTTCTAGAAGAGAAAAGCCCACGACAATTTATTTTTGTTTTAATTATATGCCAAGATAGCAGTACGGGTTTAAAAACAACATGTCATAGTATAATCGCAGAAGCACAGAATCCTCTAGGTTGGAAGGGACCTTTAAGATCAGAGTCCAACCATCACCCCAGCACTGCCAAACCCACCCCTAATCCATGGAAATATCAGCAACAGGAAGAGGCACAGAAATTACATTAGCGACACCTCCCAAAACCGGGTCAATGATATGTGCAAGGGACACACATCTGGTCCAGCACACAAGAAATCATCCTCATTTTGCTCAAATTGGAATAAATAATTGCCAGGTCCTTCCTTTAAAACTACTTTCGAAACGGGAAGACCATGTGCTTGGACCATCAAACATAACTAATGGTACGGTTACACGGCCCAGTAGTTACAACGTTACAATAAAAAATATTTCTTCTTAAACTCTGATTTTATTAGGCTAAGCATAATCATTTGAAAATAATACAGTACAAGAAGTCACAGGTTTCCATAAGGTTCTATGTTTTGTGATATTAAATAGGCATATATACGTTACTTGAATTTACACGCTCCTTTTCACCCAACAGAGCCTCAAATGCTTTAAAAAAAATAATCCAGCTTTCTGTTATTTTTATTAGCAGTGAGAAGTACAACGCTGATGGACAAAAACATCCACTTAATGTCAGTTAGAACAATTATACCAATTTGCTTCCAAAAAAACCCCCGAAAATAGCAACACAACCTTGGGAGCATAAAAATCTGACACCAGTAATCATCGCAGGGCTTTATTCCTGCTAAGGAAGAGAGACTTGCGCGGAATTTAAAGGAGAAATGGGGTTCGGCATTCAGATCTGAGGACAGAGCGAAAGCCAACTTTCACTCTCAGTCTTGCCAGTGTCTAATGAGACATATAGAACTACTTTAACTGTAGGTACACTGCTACAAAAGTAACTAAATTACCATCCCCATAAATATGATATGTTTAGAAAGCTGTTTTGGTTTTGGTTCTTTGTGTCTATGACGGCTTTCATCCAAGCGCTTGAGGAATTGTGTGTGATTTTTCACGATGTTCTTAAAAGAACGGTATAAAAAGAAATAAAGTTTAAGTCGGTTAGTTTCTGCTTTACCTACACTCTACTGTCACCTCAAAAAAACAAACAGTATCCTCTGTAAGCTGGATCTCCAAAACCGGTGGTGCTCCGTTTCTGTCTTTGCTTCCATCGGGATTAATGCTCATGGAACCGTTCATACCGAAGTGAATCCTAGGAGAGAAAGAGAGTTCTTACGGGTATTTTATCTTAACAATGTTTCCAAGCATTACATTAGCCTACTTTTTGACATCATGAACTATTCCTACCTAATGAAGACAGTACGTATGTACGTTCATTCTCGTCATTAAGAGTAACACGGCAACAAACTACTCGCTTCCATCCTGCTCCATTCCCAGAGAAGAACCCTCCCCGAGTCAGAAACACTCCAAAACGTAGCACTTTTCCAGTGGTCTTCACAAGTCACTATAGAGAAGTCAAACCTGATCCCTAAGGAACACACTTTTCTAGCGTATCGCACTTGAAAATTTTTTCACTTGACATAAGGGTCTTCCAACGTAGGTTCTTAAGTCCTCAGGGAGATTGCAAGAAATGAGGCTACTTTACCAGCCAATTTTCTGCTAAATCACGCAGAAGTCAGCTGGTATGAAAGGAAAGATTTCAGTCCTCACATTGCCAACACTGTTATCATATCAAAGCTACTTCCAGTAATGCCATAAACAAAGTAATTAACATCTGCCATATGTCGTTTTCTGCTTTTCTTTGCCTACAACCAAGGCAAAACCTGCAGGTCAATTAAAAATTAATAAAAGAAATAAACTGAAAAACGCACAGATGGCAAAGGAGTGGAACAGACTCTTTCAAGCATTCCTTTTTCGGATCGCTAATGCTTTAAGAGCCTTACGTTTTATAATATATTCCACTGGGAGCTAGTATACTTGAGCAAAGGGCAAGTTTGGCTAAGGTCTCGTACATTTTATTTATTACAAATTCACCCAGTGCATGCAAGTCCTAAAAAGAACATAAGACAGAGGGAGTGCCTTACTTCTATACATTGTAGATTAGAACAGCTGGATTATTTTGTAGCTACAAAATATTGACCAGCTCAAACTACCAAAATTACCAAAGAAATGCAACATCATGTGTATATTTCCTTTTAATCTCCCTTTGTTATACTTCTAGAAGGACAGGCATTTAAAATATTTACAGATAGGTTAAGACCTGTTAAGCATAGTCTTAAAGTCAACTCCTTATGTAACTTCCTCATAGATTTAGTCATTGATTTTTTTTTTTCAGTTTTTAAAAACCTGTGTCTTTCCAAAACTCTCTTCTTACAAGTCTGTTCAGCTAATAGAATTATTTTAGCCACTTTTATTTTCAACAGCCATTTCCAGCTCTCAAGTGCCATGAATAGCACTGCACAGGCTTAACCAGTCAAATTTCCTTTTAAACCCAGTCAAATTTCTTTTTAAACCAAACTCTTGCACCTTGCTACCAAACAGTAACGCACTAAATGCTTCCAGAAAGCTCTTTTAAAAGAAACAGCATTCACATTAATAGCTGATGGTTTCATTTACCAAACTCCAGTCCACTGTTTAAAAGGAGCATTAAGAATCTCAACTATTAGGTACCTTAGTTACTTGCCAGTTCCTGACTAGAAAAAAAATAACTGAGTCATAGCTACACATGTAAATTTTTTAAGGCTTTTGAATGTAAAAAATTTCACTCCAATATGTCTCATCGCCTTTGATGTCCTCAAATAGGGCAAACCAGAAATCTTCTCATTTCAATTACAAATAGAAAAGCCATGCTAATTAAACCTGGGATCTGCTATTCAGTGATAGCCAGTAGTAAGAGTTGATGATTTTTTGTTGATGCTTTAAAGTAAAAAGGTGAGGTTTTAGAATTATTTAGCACTACACAATATTGTAAGGACCTGCTTTCATTTAAAACATTTTTCACCATGAAAGACTTGTAGCAGCACAGTCAAACTATTATATGGAGATGTAAAAAACAGCGACAAGTCACATTATGAAGTTCCAAGGGCCAAGATGTAATTTCCAGTCAAGACAGTGGATGTCTTTCCTTTAAGGGATTTGGAGTCAACAGTTATCTCTTTCCTCAGAACATTTTTGTCCACTTTCAGTTACAGAAAAACATATGGGCATTATCAATTTTCAGAAACTTTTCTAAACCATGTATCCCTCCAAATTTACATGAATAGCTCACTACAGAAACTAAACCCAGGACAACCCCCCTCACATATCTGCATCATTTCCACGGCAAAACATGCAGTCCATGCAAGTCTCTCTCACACAACTCACAGGTATCGGAGAATTTCTTTTCAACTTTCATTGATTATTTAAGTGACTTTCAAGGCAGAATTGGAAAAAAGCCCCCAGTCCTCAGATTTGCCAAAGCACCTTGACTATCAATGTCTTTGTGACTTCAATGTCCGTGTTTATAGAGATGTCAAAAAGTAGAAGTACTCATTTCTTCATAAGGTGTCATTGCTCATCTGTGCTCCTAAAAAACCTAAACTTCTACTGCCCACCATGCAAATATACTGAACGTCGTCTGCTAGTTGCTATCCACAACATGGCAATGTTTTCAAAATATCCTCCTCATTTGCAAGCCAGGCAAGCAGCAGGCAAACTGTACAAAACAATTTCACGGCCAGGTTATCTTCTCCCACCAGGCGGCCGTTCCCCACTTGAGAAAAATCCAAGAGCATAAAACGAGTTAATAACCCTTCACAGCCCGGTCTGTGACAAGGCACGTCTGACTAACACTATTTCAGCACGACTACCAGCTTTTTACAGGTAACCTTAGCAGACAAGAAAAGCTGGTTTTGTTATGTTCAGAAACTTATGTACAGATAACACAATCTGTGTATCAGTAACCCTCCTCGTGCCAAGGAAGCCCCATGTTTGAGTGTTAACTTTAATAAAGAAATAACGCATCCTTTGAAGGTGTATTCCGTATTTCCTCTCCCAATAACAATCCTGGCACCCCATCCTGGACTGCTGTAAAATGCAGGTTCTGAAGCCTTCCTCTACACCCCCTCGACCTCTACACCCCCTCAACATCTTTATGATGCATAATATACATTTTTAAAACAAGAGAATGAACATCTTCGTTATCAGATAAGTAACTTCTGCCTCCTGTGTAGAGGAGACCTTTCTTGTACATACCGTTTCTAATTAAATAAGTGACATGACTAAAGGGATTTCTTAAATAGTTTCTAGAGCTACAAGAACTGATGAAGCTTTTAAGCTTGTTATCAAATGATAACTGAAGGTTGTCTCCATTAAACATAATAAGTTATTGCATTGGCTAGAAACTTAGGAATTATTTAATACTTTGCAGGGTCAAAGGATTATGTTGGCTGTATTAGAACTTGGCCACATTTTCTTTCTCTTTGAAGAGAACTCTCGCAGACTGCTTACTTACATTCTTTAGCAATGGCTTTTTTCTTCTGATAATGTAATTCAGCCCGTTGAGACAATGTTTCCCTGTTGCATAGTTTCCTCCTTTGCTTAACCAATCAATTTGTACATGCAACAGGCATTTGAAAAAGGCTAACATCTGTATCGCTTACCTCCCCTGCTTTTTTTTAAATTTTATTTTATAACTGACTTACCTTTTTCTTTTTAAAAACTGCTTTTTCGTCTCCATTTCTATTTAATAAAGCACAATCCAAAGCAAGAGAAACTGATTAAGACCGTAATCTTACCCTTCACAAATAATGGGTTGCTTTAAACGCATATGCAGCCCTGTCCTTCTAGTCACTCGCATGATTCTCGCGTAAAGATAAAGCCTGGTGTGTGCATGTCAGACTACTTGCATTTCTCTAGCACGCAGAGAAATAAGCATATAGCACTATATCTGATAACCAGCAGGGCCCTGCTGCCAAAGATCAGTCCACACATCATCCCAGGTGACTACTAATACATCACTGCCTGTATTTATCCAGCGTGCAACCACTGTAAACAGCTGTACTCGCAGTCAAGCGTTTGCAGTTCCGTCTCCCTCCCGAAACAGCAGTGCCACCGGCGAAACATTATGTCACAGAATGGTAAGGTGCGGAAGAATTGAGACGATCAGTTTTAAATGCACAAAAATCATGACCTCGGACCTTTGTTCCAGATCGATCGCTAGGCAACAAAGACTAGACAATGTCGAAGTGATGTTGGTTTCCCTTTTAAAGATGTAGAAAGATTAGAATTATGTTGCAAGCAGAAGGGCAAAAGCAAAGCACTAAATGCAAGCCTTATCTATTAAATACACAGCTTTTACTTATGTATTCTATACTAACTACAATGAAGAACAAGAGGGAATTTTTTAATAATCCATCACACCGTGCATTTGATCAGATTTACTTGCACTTGACTTTGCAGTACAGAGGAACTAGAAAACGTAAACCAGATTCAAAGGACAACCTTGGTGGCTAGAACAAGAAGATACTCAAGGGCCTAAAGCACATGACAAAATCCTAAGCATGCTAATGAGCCCCTAATAATAAGCTCTGCAAAGCACGACCAAACAACAATTCGGCAGTTTTACCACTCCTCTGGGAGACGTGGTTTCGCTAGAAAGTTAAGAGTTACATTTATGATACCCAAACCATTCACCTGCCAAGTTTCAAACCATAGTACACAACCAAGGAAGTGTTAATATTGTCTAAAGGAAGAAAGAAAGGCAGCATAAATGTATACACGCAGTTTGGCATCTTTTTCCCACGATGGCATTTCCCCATCATAGCAACTGAATCATTAAAAATGAAGTACAGAATTTCAGTCTGAATTTCTTAAGGAAAGTTAAAAGAAATTGCACGTACAGTTTGTAGTGGAAGGTATTAAGCAACAGTAACTGCAGACACTTCTCTGAGTTTTGTTCCTAGAAAATGCAATTTCCTGTTTGAAATAAAGCCTTTCAAGGAATAACTATCCTTTTCAGATACCTTTACGTGGACTCTTAGACTAAGAATAAAGCAATACATTATCTGAAAATGGAAGTGACTATGTCCAGTGTTTCCAGCACTGCAGAGAGACTGCTGAGAAGCTTCTCGTTAACACTAACTTTCAAGTCTCCAAAATGGACCTTAACAAGAACAGGGTGACCCTCTGAATACGAACAGTCTGAAGGCATAGGAAGCCGCCTTCTCACCTCTTACCTCAAAGCCTTCTGATCAAAATACATAAAAAGTTCCTTTCCCAATGTCTCCACGCCCCTGTAAACATGTCCGACCAGGAAATCATGACCAGAGGGTCTCTCCGCACTTCCAGCAGCCTGAAAATGAGCACACACAGACAAAGATTAAATCAGAATTGACACTACTTTGATTCTAGCATCAGTACACATTCAGCAAGGAGCTGTATGAGCTAATTTTCCAAGTTGGACAACATTAAACTTTTCCTCCTTAAGCAGCTCTATCAAAACCAATGAGACTATTAACCCAGGAAGCAGACAGTCACTATCGCTAATGCCATCATAACTTAGCTCATTCTTTTCCTGAATTGAAACAATACATCTTTTTTATAAGGGCATTTTATGCCTTTTCCTTAAAGTCATGAATTCACACTAAGAAGTTTCAGGCTGAGGTAAACTAAACAGGTACAGTTTGAATATTAAATACTTCCCAGAGCGTCAATTCTGCCATTTGCAGACCTGCATCCTTCTCCAAATGCCTCTTGCCCGAGTTTCTATCCAAGACAATAACACGCTTTCACACAGGGCATTGTGTACTACAGAAAAGCCTCCACTGAGCCCACGGAGATACCTCTCCCCTCCTATTAGTTCAAAGTTTAGGCTCAGAAGATGTTGAGCAGCAGGTGGGACACTACTAGAAGGTAAGTGTGATATTGAAGCAACAATCTTTCCTTGCTTAGCACATGAAACTCCACTGAAATTATAAGGGACCTCTATAGGTTATCTGGCCCAAACACCTGCTCAAAGCAGGACTGACTTAGGTCAGGCAGCCCAGGGCCTCGTCCAGTCAACTTTAGAGTAGCTCCAGGGATGGAGACTCCCGTCTCTTTGGGCCCTTATTCCAGGGCTTCACTGTTGCCACGACGGGAAAACTTTCCAAATACCTCATCAGACTTTGTCCTGCTGCTGCCTCTCATCCTATTATGCGCCCTTGGCAAGAGTAGCTCTGTCTCCTCCACACCTTCCTTCTGGGGAGGTGAAATGAGCAATAAAACCCCAGCTCTACCAGCTTCTCCTTGCGCGTGACACGCACACCATGCTGTTAAGCGCAGCAGAGGAGTCACTCTAGCATGTTATTATCTTTTTCCTATCGGGGAGTCAAAAACCACACACGATTCTGAACAGCGGTCGGAATTGCCCCGCTCAGCCTGCAGGCTGCGCTGCCCTCAGCATCACCCAGTATGGGGGTGCCCTCTTCCTGGGAAGGGTACTCCGGTGACTCGGACTCGGCCAGCACGGGACCCCAGGGACATTTTTTCCCTGTGGCACCATTTTCCATCTGCCCAGCAGCCAGGCCTGTGCCATCGCACGACATTATTCCGCTCCAATTGCAGGTCTCCGCAAGTCCCGCAAACGCTGAACTTCCGTTTCTGCCAGCCCATTTTGACTCAGCCTGTCAAGGCTCCCCCCCGACGAGCGCCTCCGGGTCCCCAGAACCTGCCGAAACCTGCAAGCAGCGTATTCGCTGTCACCAGAGCCCGAACTGCCAGGCACCCGTACGGGTACCAGCACTTCAGTCACAACACTCAATTGCACAGCAAACACGCATTAAAGTGACTCTTGGCAAATCAGCAAGGCTTCAGCTAGTTAGTGAAATTCCAGAGCTACTCTTTATACAATCTCCCACTCTATTATTACCTCGGAATGATATACATTTCAAGGGTTTTATGGTTATTATTCTGTCAAGTAGAAAAATAAAAATCTTTTTTGCATAACATCAACATCATTTACTTTGCCTTTCACGTATAGAGTTCATCCCTTCCAATAAAAGTATTAAAGTACGCTGACGTGCAACGAGGTTTATTCTAGTTTTAGACCACCCAGGTTTGTTTAAACGAAACTAGTACCCAAGATGGAAAACTAACTTGTTTTTTTTCAGAATATTTCAAGTTAAATTCCTACCACTTCGATATGACTTTGCTTACACTCATCATAGTATGAACTCTCTTAAACAACATAGTCAACAAGGCTTTGGCCATGGTCAGCAGCCCCAGTGAGATCAAAAAATCCCCAGACCCTTACCATGCTCATTTGCCCGTGAATAGAGTCTGCCCTGAGGTGACTTTCACTGTACAAAGTTATGAACATCAACGTGTTTGGGGGGAATGACATTTCTTTTTGAAACCACAGGAGCATAAGTCCTTATTTCCAAAAGCTCAGTCCTGAAAGATATAAAATTATAAAGACTGACCTGCTGACTGCATATCTTAGACAGATATGTCTGAACCACGTTCTTCCTTAAATCGTTCTTTAATTGAAGTACTATCTTATAGAGTGAGCCTTAATCACAAACGCTCCTACCCTGCCCTTCATAAACTGAAGGTGGGGAAAAATTCCCCAGCTTTCTTCTATCTGGAGGCATCCAACACAGTTACTTGGGACATAAGTGACGCACAATTTCTCACAGCTGAGCAAAACCAGGCATGAATAAAAATACCCTAGCCACCACTGTAATCAAAACCGTATCTTCACAGCTCATCAGCCAGGCCTGCTCACTGACATCCCAACTTCTTCTCCCAAAAGGTCTCACGAGCCCCGGCAGTTTTATACTGGTGAATTATTTCATGCTGCCAACAGAAACGATAAAAAACTAGCGGAAAAATCACATTCTGTGTACGCTGGGAGCAGATGCCACGTTCTTTATTTATTTAAATAGTTGGTCTAGTTAAAGTGATTTTTTAAAAAAAAAGTTATAGAGTTAAAAGCTCCTTTTCTGCAGGCCAATGCGTACCTTTGTCTCCTCGTAGAATCGCCCAGGTTGGAAGGGACCTTTAAGATCGTTGAGTCCAACCATCACCCCAGCACTGCCCACCCCACCCCTACCCCGTGTCCCTCAGCACCACGTCCACCCCAACACGTTTCATTCAGACTTGTGAAGATTTATGAGATCAAGAAAACATTAAAATTAGGGGCTGCTACTATTATTTTCCTTGTACTGTAGGTTCCCTGAAGCCAAGTGGTATTTTCACATTTACCCTAAGTGAACAAGAGCGATTCTAAAAGCGTTCCCTCACCATTTCCAAAACCCCTACTTTTCTACAGCTTCAGCACCTCTTCACACATTCGACCAAGGTTTATTTATTATATGGATGAGAAGAATATTTTATAACTTAAAGGAAGAATGAAGACAGTATGCACAGAGGACACCCCGAGATGAGGCGCAGGAGCTCCACTGCAGCCGCAGACCAGGAGGGGCGGCCATGTCATAGAATCACCGAATGGTCTGGCTTGGAAGGGATCTTGAAGGTCATCTCGTTCCAACCCCCTGCCCTGGGCAGGGACACCTCCCACTAGACCAGGGTGCTCCAAGCCCCGTCCAACCTGGCCTTGAACCTCCAGGGATGGGGCAGCCACAGCTTCTCTGGGCAACCTGGGCCAGGGGCTCCCCACCCGCACAGGAGAGAATTTCTTCAAAACATCTCATCTAAACTTCCCCTCTTCCAGTGTAAAACCGTCACCCCTCATCCTATGGCTCCACTCCCTGCTCCCGAGTCCCTCCCCAGCTTTCCTGGAGCCCCTTTCAGACACTGGCAGGGGCTGGAAGGTCTCCCCGGAGCCTTCTCTTCTCCCGGCTGAACCCCCCCAGCTCTCCCAGCCTGTCCTCCCAGCAGAGGGGCTCCAGCCCTCCCAGCATCTCCCTGCCTCTCTCCAGCCCCGCTCCCACCGCTCCATGCCCTTCCCGACCCTTCCCGACCCCCCCGCCCTGCGTG
>VZSF01004691.1:0-87650 GCA_013398295.1 Chionis minor | reverse complement strand
CCCGCACAGCGCGCAGCCCGGGCCCTCCACCATGGCCGCCCCGGCCCTCGCCAGTCTGCCGCCGGCCGGGGAGAGGCGGGGCGGCAGCGCCCTCACCGCCGCCTCGCCGTGGCCCCCGCAGGGAGCCCAGCCCCGGGGCTGAGGGAAGGGGGAGCCGCGGCGGCGCTCGGGGGAGCGGGGGCGGCCGCTGAGGGCAGAGCGGGGCGGCGCCGCCCCGGGGCGCCTGAGGAGAGGCCAAAATGGCGGCGCGGCCTCGCCCGCCTCGGTCCCCGCCAGGCCGCCTTTAAGCTTAGAGAGCCTTTCGCACGCAGGTGAGCGCTGGCCAGAGAGGTGTGTTTTGCGAGACCAGAGCCTTCGGGAAAAAAACTGGGGGTTTTCTGCTTTGTTCTGAAGTTTGAACTTCTCCTCAGTTAGGTGTCGCGGGCTTCCTGGTGCTGCCCGAAACACCCTTGCGAGTGCATCTTCTTCGTGCACAACTGGAGGTTCATTTCAGCCTTAAAAACGTCTAGATTTAGTAGTTTTTTTGCAGTCAGGACCAGTTTACACGAGGAAAATGCTCCTTTCCCTGCTGCATTTGAAGGAAGAACGGGTGTCGTGAACTCCACCAGCTTTAAGAAACCTGAGGGAACTTGGCCTTTGAAGGTAGAAGATCAGACTCCATTTCCTAATGTCCACCTTGTGAGGCATACGCTGGTTGAAATCTCATAATTAATACTATTTCTTATACAAACAGTCCATATCCAGTCTTTTATCAGGGCTCAATCCAAATGCATCTTGGTCTTAAGAGTTCCTTATTCCTTATTTGTATTTTCTCCTAAGATAGTGAATAAATGCTATAGTATAGGATAGTATAGTATAGATATAGCATAGGATTTAGGATAGGATCAGTATAAAACTGATAGACTCCCAGATAGTGACTAAATCAGGTTAAAGTAATTAAGCTTGATGAAATAAGAATGTTAATTCAGGGGTGCTGCCAAAGTTAGGGTATGTTGCCCTTTGTTGCAAGTGTGTTCTTTTTTTCACAGTGATGTTTTTGAGGTGCTCATTCTAAACGAATACAATGAGGCCATCTTCAGCCAGAGAATTAAGCCCAGATTCCATCAGAGAGCGGAAATCGCCAGCGTTCTAAAATGGTACGTGAAACTCAAACTGGTTTTTCTGCTGCTCCTGGCTCCTGCCTTACTGTTATCCCGAGGCAGTTAGAAATGGATACGTAACTCGGGTTTCTATATTCATATGTAAGCACCTTAAAAGTACAGACAATGACAATTCCTGTTGCTTGGCTATCAAATATAATGTTTTTTGTGATAAGGGGATTTTATTGGACTTTATTGGCTATTTCTCAGTAGATGGTTTGTGCAGTGTGTGACAGCAGATCGGGTTTTCAATTCCACATCTAATCCTGCAGGTGCATCAGAACCTGCAGTGCTAACCATTTCTTAAGGTTCTCTTCTTTTTCCACTCATGTAAGCAATGAATTTTAACTAGAGATTCTGCCATAACTCACCTTTTGCGTGCACTTTTATTCCACTAAAAGTTGAATTCCAGGTATGTGCAAACTATCGTTGGCGAGCTTTATATTAAAGCGCTTGGTGGTGGTTGATAAACATTTGGGAGTTTCTTCGCTTTAAGAAAACCGTTTAAAAATACATTTGCAACAAAGGGAAGAGAGGTAATGGCAATATAAGAGACAGCAGTCTGACAGTTTTATGGTTTGAAACAAATGCCCGATGCTGAACTCTAAATCCGGATGGTTTTTAGGTGAAAATACCTGAATGACAGCAGCTGAGTGAAGAACAGTCGTTGGGCAAAATTATTGCTGATGCAGTTTTATAATGACGTAGTACTGCAGCCAAGACAGAAATATATAACTGTTTGTGTTTACAGCACTCCAAGTAGGATAATCTTTGCTGCTTTTTTAGCAGTAATTCCTCGAGTCAGGAAATCTCACTTGCTGCCATTCAGTTTCAACACTGCAGTTCCCGGGCTAAAATGGAGCGTATTTTTTAAGATGCAAGTTTTAAAAGGAGGCTGATGGACTGCTTACAAAACAAAAGCTTTCATTAAATTTATTTCAGGGTTCTTTATTAGAATATAAAATTTCTTGGCAGGTAATTCCATCAATAGTTGTCTGCACCTTATTTTGACTTTGAAAAATCCAATGTCCACAAGAAATAATCTCTCCCGCAGGTAATTAAATGTGCAAATTTCAAGAACAAACAAGCAAATAAATCTCACTCGAGTATAAGTTTAATACTGGACTATTTTTTACTTCCTTTCTGCCGTTACATCAACAAAATCATAGCGTTCTGCTGCACTGTGATAATTGACATGGCAAATAATGGCAAGTCACCTGCAGTGAAAGGTAAAATCTATTTTTAAACCAGAAATTGAGTAAATCTACATGTGCTCATAAATTTGTCCCCCGTTATTGCAGCTGTGTGCACAGCTGACTGTTATTTTTCCCCCGTGGTGTTCTTAGGCACCATTTCTTGATTTGTTTGGGCATTTGCAATATTTACATTCAGATAATAACATACAATAGAACAGTGGGCTCAGAACTGGACACTCATATTTTTGCAGCTATAGCCGGTATATTATTGCAGTTATGATCCCGTTAGAGAAAAAAAATCATGAAAAGTACAGTTCTTCCAAAAATTTCAGGTTTCCCAGAACTGTGAAAAGCATACAATCCCTTATTTTTTATTTTTTTTAAATTCCATTTCCCAGAATTTGTATAGAAGCCCTGATTCCCTGCCTCGTTGTGCCAGTTCATGTTGCAGGACATTTGGCATAAAACTGATGTGGTTAATTTGTAAGAGCAGAGCTCTCCACATCCAATTGCTCAAAATTTTCTCCCTTGGATTAATGCGTCAGCCTCAGGACATAGGTGCACAGTTTAAATACGTAAGTTAAATTTGCAGTTAACAAAGCTTTGGAAAAAAGGTGTTGGCAAAGAATATTATATGGCAATTATAGACTAATTTCAATGGATTATCATTTTAAACCAAGTAGTAAAGTTGTGTTTTCTGTGAAGGCCACACGAGAGAACAGAAATACGCAGAATACGAGCACGCCCTGTTCCTCCAAGCCTGAAGAACAACGTCAGCATTGAGATTCTCACTAAAGTGTAGGTTTTTTTCTTCTGTCTGGTTGAAGTTCGCTACAGTGAACTACAAAAACATTCCCTTTCTGGTGACAAAACCTTGGATAAGAATTAATAAGCAGCAGAGAACTGATGTGTTTCACGGTTGCCCAGAGAGTTAATGCGAACGGTTAAGCACACTCAAAATCACTCATTACACAATCCTAATGAAATCCTTCCTAAACCTTGTAAAAACATTCCCAAATCCTTCTAAATTAAGTCTGTTAATGCAATTAATCCGAATAGTTGCACTGTTCAGGGAGTGTGTTCTGGCTAAGAATTCCTCGCCTGCCAGTGAATTTTGAAGGTCATGCATAGTTGATATGGATGCATAGTTGAATTATTTTTTGTCAGTTATCTCAAAATAAATAATGCCTTGAAAGCTGGGATACTTTTATAGGTGGAAAGTTCTTACTTTCCATTCCAGAAAACATACTGGTGTAGCTTTGTTTTTTACAGCTGCAGTTATTGTAAAGGTTCAGACCAAGGAGGTTCTTTGGAAACTGCAGTAACGTATCAACATAAAATTCTGAACTCAGATGAGAATAACAGTTTTAGTGTGGGAGATTCTTGCATTTATTTCGTTGTTGCAGCCACAATAAAATGCTACAACGTACATACTGTTTTCACTGAACATGGAGTATGTGTTGAAAATAATTCTAATTACTGGATGGAATTGATGGGTTGGAAGTAAAAGGGATAGTTGAAACTGAATAGTAACATCCTAATTTATACCAATTGAGAACTGATAAGTATTTTCCTGGGGTTCCAATTCGTATACTAAGCAAGAAAGTCGATTTCTTATTTATAAGTTGAATACATTGTACTTATAAGTTGTCAAAGCAGAACATGAGTTAGACACATAGAAGATGCAAAAAACCCCAAACCACTTAATTACGTGTGCACTTATATTTAAAAAAATTACGAATATTCCAATAATGTCATAATATTACCAGGATTTCCTTGAGTAGTGATTAACAGTATGATGGATTCATCTGTGAATGACTCTTTGGCTGTAAGCAGGTCACCACTCTTTTTGGTAAAAATAGCTTCTTATCTATCGATTCTTGATTTCCCTGGCAATGACAAAAAAAAATAATATTTGAAAATCTTGGCTAGTTTGACATGTTAGTTTTCAGCAGGATAATGTTGCCATTTCCAATCAGGAATCAGATGCATATTGCTTTCAAACACTGAAAGTCATACTTTTCCTAAGAGATCGCTGTGCTGTATTAACCTCTTAGCCTTTGCTGCGGGAAAGGAAGAAAAAAAAAGTGGAACTAAGCTGTCTTAAACCTGAATTTTTCCTCTGTTCAGACCAAAGGGTTAAATCCACAAGGGGGAAATAGACTTAAAAGGAGCGAGGCAAGCTATTCACCCTCCCTAAAGTTCAGTGGTAATTGAGGGCCATCCACTGTACTGTGTTTGTAAGGTAATGGAAACTCTGCCCTCCCAAAGTAATCGATGGCAAAAGGTGGGCACCTCACCAGACAGTGATTTAGAGCAGAGGCCTCGTTAGGTGCTTCTCGTTATTAGCCACACCGGGAACAGTGCCAGTTCCTGCTATTGGGTGCCCCAAAGCAGTCACCCATTTTCCTTAGGCAGTGTAAGGGAGAGTTTACGCCTAAGAACACAATTCCCTGAGATGCGGAGCCGGGTGCTGTCTGGAAGTGCCCTGCGGTGTCCTGGATGCCTCTCTGCACTCTGCATTCATAGCAGCGAACCACCTCCTCTGGTCCGATGTCCAAGCAAAGCAGGTTTTTTTTTCAAAAAAAAGAGAATGTGGCAGCTTCTTTGAGCTGCTATGGCAATCTGTTGATACCCAGATAATCAGTGGTGCATCCTTCCCCCAGGAAGTGGGATCCTGGAGTTCGTAACTCCCGGGAAAGCACGCAGGAGGGAGACTGGAACAGACAGTGTTCTGAGCTGAGGCTAACTCCCTCTCTTATCAGAGTGCTTTTACTTTGCGAAATGTACTTTGTTTTTAACTAGAGCAATAACTGGAGCCAAGGTCGTTTAGATTAGCCTGGAATTATCAAATCTAATTTTCAGCATCTAACTGCCGAACCTCAGACTCCTCAGCCACCTCAGACTCCGTATTTTGTAATATAACTGCCTCTGGAAGGATATTCTGATTTTAGACTGTGATCTTGCTGTTAATTGTAACAGGAGCTTTTGAGAGTATGAATTGAATTTTGGCCTGTTGGGCATGAATCTGCGTCTTAATGGTGTAGTTATTAAGTTATGTTATTAAGTATTCAGTACCCGTCTCCACTCTTTTTTTCTTTTTTTTTTATTGAAGGGAAATGTTTTATTACTAAAGAGATTCCTCTTCCTTTCTCCGTCAGAGTACCTAATAACCCAGTGATAATGGCAGTTCCTTTGGTGGCAGGAGATCAACAGCCCATATGCTGTTCCAAATCAGATCGAGTGCTTTGCGCCTAGATACGTTATTATTCCTAGCGTGTTATTCCGTTTTAAGCCAGCAGGAGAGAGACTTGCTGGGATCACTACAGAATTCTCCTCACCACGTTTCCGTTGGAGAGTTCACCTGGTAAACATTACGAGAAACTACATCTCTCAGAGCAGACTCCAAAAGGAAGCTACGTAGAGATGGTCACTCAATTCCACCTACATACGAGGTGTACAGAAACTGGTATCTTCAAGTCTTGATGCCTGTGCACGTCCTAGGGGCAGAAAATTGGCTACAGCAGAAACTTGGCTTGCTGGGAACATGGGTGCCTTCAAGGCTAGGTGGCACAGAGTTGAATGAGGGAAGCCCTGTCTTTCACTACTTATGTCTCCGTATCAGGCCCCTGGGATCAAGCTATTACAGACTGAGTGGGGTTTTTTGTGTGTTAGAAAGCAAAACTGGAGAAAAAGAAAGATCTGAAAATACGTGGATTTATTGATCTCGTAACTGTTTACTAAATACTTAAAGGGGGGGGGGGGGGGGGGGGGGGGTTTTTTGGNGAAGTTCCATCTGAAGATGAGGAGGAACTTCTTTCCTTTGAGGGTGGCAGAGCCCTGGCACAGGCTGCCCAGAGAGGTGGTGGAGTCTCCGCCTCTGGAGACATTCCCAACCCGCCTGGACGCCATCCTGTGCCCCCTGCTGTAGGTGGACCTGCTCTGGCAGGGGGTTGGACGAGATGATTTCCAGAGGGCCCTGCCAACCCCTAACATTCTGTGATTCTGTGATCCTTCCGGAATGCTCAGTGTAGTGCACAAATTACGACATTTTGAAGTTCTATAACCATATTAAGCAATATCAAGTTTCTTCCCTGAATGTTTCTTTTCAGAATATTATGCCCAAAGGAGAAAACATCGTTTGCATTTCTTAAATTATGAAGTAATATTAGAGAAGAATTGGCTAAGACCCAGCCTAAATTCAGAAATAAAATGTTTGGAAAAGAATTGGAAAAAAGCAAAGTTATTTTATAAATTTGTACGGGAAATGGTAGACTCCTTAAAGACTCTCATTCCCTTCCCGGTGAGATCCTCTGCTTGCTTTTAGACGCTCGGGTCCATCAGCATAGATGCCTTTTACCTGTTCACAAGAGCGTAATCTAATTTACAGTTTAACTTTATTTGGAGAAACAAGTTTGAGAGCAACGTGCAACTGCCTCAGGTGTGAAGAGCAGATCAGACTGAAGCTGGATATTGAGGGGATAAGTAGAGACAACACACCTAGCAACTTAGGGACTGCATCGTGGGACACAGTTCAGGGCCAGTAGTTTTCCTTGTTTTGGCAAGGATATTGGCTCCTCCCAAATTAAGTAAAAGTTCCTATGTTTTTCTGGAGGAGAAAAGGAAGTATTTAAAACTTGCAGTAGATTATTCAAAAGGTAAAACCTTGAAGATAGTTAAGAAAAAATAGTAGTGCTTGTAGGCTATCTACACGCTAAATCAGACGAAAGGAAAAAGGAGAAAATTGGTAGCTGGAGAGGGGCAGAAATGGTGTTTGTCGCCTTCTTGCTGCTACTGCATTTATACGTGCGGTGCTCTGAGGTGAATTCTCTTCCCTGGATTGACATCTAAGATTGACACCTCAAAGTAAAATAAGAGGGTTTAAGAGGAGATGATCTCGAGATGAAGAACTGGCCATCTTTCCTTCAGGTTTACGTGCTGTACTTTAACGCTGTCCTGAAAAACATCAGGCTAATCTTTGTTGAAGTGTAAGTAGTATTATAAGATCCATGAAGCTCTAATAACAGACCGAAAAAAGTGAGGTTTACTGGGCAAAATACAGTGAGGGCCACAGCAAAACCTGTCCTAGCAGATGCAATCAGTTTTTACTTCTCTGTTACACAAATAGTGCGATTCCTAGCACCTTGCTGCAGGCCTTTATCAGCTGCATATGTATATGCAGCATTCTGTTTTAATTAGCCAAAAGATTCAAGACTTAGAAGGAATAGCAGGGGTCTCTAATTATCTTCCCAAACTAGTGATCTGCCCAGAAAATGAGGAATGAATAAGCATTACGCAGTCAGAGGCCAGTATTCAATCACAGAGAGAAGCAGGAAGAGTGGAAGATAAAGAAATGCAATTTTCACTGCCTTGGAAATCACTAAAAATAATCCTTCTTCAGTAAAACACACCAATTCTAGATATAGAGATTTTTGGTTTATTCTTATCAGTAGTGTTGGGCTAGATATTTTTTGGATAAATTTTTTCTCATGTCTGTCCCGTATTTCTGATGTTTTTATTTTAAGTGTGTTTGTTTTGGCATCAGTAGCGTTTCTTGAAGGACTCTTAGGAGAATAATGTTTTACAAGCATTGTTTATAATTTTTCAGTCCGAGTTCCAGCGAAATAAAGACTATTCTTTCCTTCCCTTGAAAGAATTTATGACATTGGGATTTAAATCGTTGCTATTCACAAACTGGCCTTGACAAGAAAAAGACTGAGGATTATCTCTTTAGCAACTTTTGAATCAAAGCTGCATTATTGATATGAAGCTAAAAAGGCTTTGCGGTTCTTTATATAATTAAAAGCAACTGTTATTATGGAAATTTTTCGGAACAGCTGTTGTATTGGAAGAAAGGTTACACTCTTCTCTGTCAGTAATCCCTTTAAATCTCTGACATGATTCATAGCTCCTCAAACAATGCCGGTAAATTAAACAAAACTGGATGCCTTCCATACATATATTTTGTTACTTGCACCCCGATCAGCAAGTCATGTAAGAATGCAGTAACAGAACTCAAACTGGCTGGTGAAAGTAATGCGAATGTCCCGTTTTACGAACTTTATTTCTATTTTCATTTTCTAAGATACTCATTTTGCCCCAAACTGGCTCCCTGATGAAGCCACACAGGCCCTGGCCCAAGAGTAACAAGAGTTACTCACCTCGGTCAAGAGTAGCAGCTTGGCAGGAAAGGACAGACATTGCTGAGTTTGGTAAAGGCCAGAGAGAGTTCTGAAATGGATAAAAAGCTTTAGCTCTTTATGAATTTCTGCCTTTCCTTCTGGAGAGTGGAAAGAGATTTTTCCTCCTGGCTGGAAGGGAGCAGCGTATCAGTACCGCGGCTGAGGTTCTCATTTCGTTCCTGGCTTTCGAGGCAGGGAGAGCTTTGGAGAGGGGAGAAGGACCAGCTGAGATTTTTATTTTATTTTTTTAATTTTTCCTCAAGGGGAAAGAAGTACCAGGGAGCAGAGGAAAGCAAAAAAGAAAACAACTGCGGGCTGCAAAGACGAGAGTTGGTGACTGACTGAGTGGGTTTCAGAGTGTGCAGATGTAGCGTATTTGGAAGATAGGAGGGAACTCAGAAACAAAGAAGCCCGGGCTTGTATAGAAGCAAGAAAATGCTTCTTTTTCAAAGTCCAGCTACCGGGATGGAATAACCCCTAAGGAACAACGGCTGGGCTGGGGACTGGCTGGCGGAGAAGCAGCGCTGGAGGCCGGATCTGCAGGAATCCCGCTGGCAAGTGGAAAATGAGCCAGCAGTGCACCCGTGCGGCAGTGAGGGCTAAGGCATGCGGGCCTACCTGGGATGTACACAGCCCTCAGGTCGAGGGAAGAGGTGATTTTCTGTTTAATTAGCACACGTGAAGCCACATCCGGACTCCTGGGTGTAGTTTTGGATTCCTCAGCGCAGGAAGACACTGGGAAACTAGATGGAGTCCACTTGAGCTCCACCAAGGTATTTAGGGGGCTGGAGCACCTTGGGGACAGAAAGAAGGTGAGAGCACAGCGTTTGCGTAGCAGGAGAGAAGGGCAAGGCTTTCTGCGCTCCTTGGGTCGCTGCGTAAGGAAAAGGGAAGTTGTTAAGGATGCAGAGGCTCTTCTGAGAGGCTCACAAAAGGACAAGAGGCAACGCAGCACATTCAGGAAGGGAAAATTGTGTTATGTAAGGAAAAATAAGACTTTGTGAAGAGGGGTTAAGCAGGCTGTCCAGCGTGCGTGTGAACTCCCCACCCTCGGAGAATACTCCTGGGGAGAACCCTGGGGAACCTGATCTCGTGAATGCTGTGTGATATCCTTCATGTTACTTAAATTTCAAATTGCATTTTGCACATGCTGCGACCCTTATTTATTTTTTCCCCCTTCCGATGATGAAATAGTGTATCTAAGAGGTGTTGGCAGAGGACTGTCAATAAAGGCTTGCTGATGAAACTGCTATAGCCGTAAGAGGTGGGCTCTGTGCAGTAAAGTTTCTCATGATTTGTGGAGTGGGGAGAACATTGATTTGGCAGCAAGGTTATCTGGCAGGCTATAACCTGATAGAAGCTGATGAGGAAGGTGTTTCCCAGCAGTACCAGAAAGTTCAAAAAGGACAAAATTTTGCTTTTGGATGCACTTTTTCCATTTAAGGGTTGGCAACACTGCAGTACTGGGAATGATTTATTCCTTTTGCCTTTGGGTATTTTGAACTTTTTACTGTATTTCAACCTTTGCCTTCGGTTCCCTCATGCAGACTTCCTAAATGGTGAGAATTTTGTATTACTTGAGTGTGGCCCAGCACAGGTTAAGGACAGTTGTGGGGAAGGTGGTTGTCAACTGTGCCTGTTCTACCACCCATCTTAAGTCAGTTCTAAGGAAAAGACAAGCTGTGTGAAACAATTAATAGAAGTGGCAGCGCTGTAAAAGGGTTTAGATGCTGGAGTAACTAGAGAAAGATTAACATTGATTACTACTAAGTAAAATCTGGTGAAGAAATTAAACCCTGGAAGAACTGCATGAAACAAACAAAAGACAACCTCTAACTGGATTTCAGAAGCACGCTGGCTTTATAGGATTTATATCTACAATCAACATGAATAATACCTGAATCATGAAAGTACACAGCAAGAAGCTGCCCAAAGGGGTAACTAACTCCAGTAGTCTTGGGTTTGAGCAGACTGCTCTCTTGAAAATTAGGGCCCCTGGACTCTTTTTGTAACAGTGGCAAGCTTCCACTGTGGCTCACAAGGGATCATATAAAATATTTACACAAATAGAACAAAAGCTGTTGAAACTCACAGCGCCCGCTAAATGTCTTATTTTGTATTTGTTTTTTTTCAAAGGGGGAAAGATCTTGCTTTGATTGGGTGTATGCTCATTTGCCAGAAAGGAAAACTGCACCAACAAGCTGTGAGAGAAGAAGGGATGCAAACCGCTAAAAAGGAGGCCGTGACACCATGTAGGTAAGAAGAACATTACCTAGATCATTATCTGGGTGGAAAATTATCTTGAAAATCCTCTGTCTGTAGAAGTCTCTGGCCAAAGCAGTGAATGCAGTTCAGCTAGTTCAGCTCCTCAAAGATGCAGAGGAAGCCGACTTCTGCTAAGTCACCTTCAGCCTAATATGCTCTGGTTTGGGAGCACTTCAAGAAAAATGGGTTGCTGTCTTCCAGGAGTGGAAGTTTTTTAGGTTTGTGTTTGGTTGGGGTTTTTTTTTTTTTGGTAAACTGAGAGTTTATATCACTCTATCTCAGTTAATTCAGGAGGGACTCTTTTCAAAAAATAGGGATTTGCTTCTACGAATTGTCTGTCGTCTAGAGTATTTACAGTGATCCAGTTGCTGAACCAGGTCTCTCAGGTCTCAGGAACCGAAAAGTTTAGAGCTCTTCTCTAGAACCTTGTCAACACTCTTTGTTTTCTGACTTGCAGCAAGAAGTAAATAAAGTCAGTGAAGTTTTGCAGTAATTGGTGTAATATGTTCCCCGCGGTTAACATAGCCGAGCAGGTGGGCAGCCTCCTTTTTACATCAGCTGTATCATCCACACGATCTCCAAACAAAGGGGATGATGAATTATGTTGCGAGGAGAGCTGTCTGCCAAGGCACCATGGGATTAGCGTTAGAACCGGTCTTATTTAACATCTTCATTAATGATCTGGAAGAGGGAGTAAGCAGACCATTAATTAAATTGGCAGATATTACACAGAAATAATTCTGAGAGCCTAGCTAGACTAGAAACAAAGGCAGACTAAAACCTAAGACAGATATTGAGGAAATAAGAATAATTTGGGAAAACGGTTTCTCTTCGCCCGCAGCCACATCTGGGTCATTTTGCAGACTGTGATTTGCACGTACCTTTGTATCATCTGCACATTTAAGCACTGTTTATTTTAACAATTAAACACTCGGCAGCTTGCGAGAAGTAACAGCTGCATAAAATACAGGGTTTCCTTCTTTTTGGCAGGGATAATGGTGTAAGGTAATAGAAACAGTATGTTTTGGTTTCTTACTTATCAAAAGAGTGCACTACAACATGTCTTTGGACAGAGTTTAAGTAACCTTGCCAACCCTACACGTTTACCTGTCCATAGCAGTATCCTTTTTACCAATACAGTTATTTTTGGCCATTCTTAGAAGACTGAAGTGAACAAGGCTAAGGGTAGCACTTGACAGAGCCCTCTACAGACAACCTGATTTGATACTTGTAACTTTTTTAGATCTTTCAGGTAGTTTAGTTGATGTTATATTTTTACAGGTAGCTCTTAATCAGAATTGCATGTGGTCTAATGATGTCACCAAACTCGTTTGATTATAAGATTTTTCTGGAAATAATGTTTTTCTGGAATTAATTCTTCTTTAATTCCTCGCTGAACTGATGTTTTATCAGCAGTTTCATGATTTTGATTGGGCTCCATATCAATCTATCCATGCTGCAATCACTCACTGTAATCTAGTTTCCCTTTCAAAATCTATTTTTAAAAGACAAATGAAACTTGTTATTTGTTACGTGCCGATTTTATACAAGGTCTTGTGAAGCACACAGAAGAATAGCTATGATTAGCAGCTCTAAAAATCAAGCACATACAATCAAACCACCCAGAATAGGAATCTGCTGGATTTTTGAGAAGTTGTGGCTGTATTTCATGTGTAGTGTTCCGTCCGCGTTATGTAGTACAAATTGAGGGTGTTCCCTACCCGTGTCAGCAGGACAGAGCTGTCTGGGCCGTGGTAATGTGGGCTCCACGCATTTCCCTTGGAAAAGTGAGTTGTTTCTGTAAATTGTGGCTAAATCCGCACGGCGTGGGTTAAGTGGGAAATGAGCAGCGTATCTGTGGGACACAAGATTGCGGTTCTGGTGGCGTTAGTTCCACTTGCCAGCGCAGGAAGCAGGCGCCCGATGCAGCAGCGCTCTCAGGAGGAAGCTGGCAACGTAGCAGAATCGGAGTAAGTCAAAAAACTAGCAAAGTATTACTGCCAGTGCATCTGTCAGAGCGGGAGATGCAGGAGAAAATGAGGTGGTGACAGGTTGGGCAGAAAGAGGAATAGCATAATATGAAGTGAGTTAATGATGCCAGCAATTTTTAGCAGTTGAGAAGGTAAGGGCTGCAAAGGCAAGGTGGCGCTCCGTGATTTATGGGCGGGACGTAGGCAAGGTGATATTTTTTTGAAGTGTTATGTTTTAAGCTGCTGGGCTGAGTTCAGATGTTCAATTTCCCCGTTGTTCAGGATATAATTATAAAAACTCTGTTGCTGGAATTACCCGGCTATTCAGTGATTTGCTGTCTTGTGTTCCAGTCCAAATGGGATGACTCGCTACTAGAAAGTTACTGAGAATCAGAAGTTTGGTTTTTCTTATGCCAGTTCTATGCTAGAAAAGGTTCATTAGTTTGAATTTAATTATTACTCCTGACACCCTATTTAAAGTAAAAACGTTTAACTTTTTAAACGTTTTATAAAATGCTTATTATAAAGATATTTTTTAAAAAAGATGTCATTAACTGGCTCAAAATGCCTGTTATTTTCGTCTCACTCATAAGAAACTTTAACATGTGCTGGATAGCAAAAATAAATCATGCCATTCCAGGTACCTGACTTATTTTTTATGCCAACGGAATAAATACTAAAGGAAATGAAAAGCAGTGGAAAACTTACAATGAGCTGTGGTATTTTCCTTGTGAAAATCAGTGAAAATTGAAGAGGTATCAACTTCGACAAAAAGCTACAATACAACTCTAAAAATCTTCTAGTAAGGTGAAAAATCAAGGGGCTTCTCACATTTCCTTGGCAACAATTTATTTTCTGTGTCTGCTACAGTTTGTTTCAAAGTATTTTTTTGCAACCAGTGTACTTCATTGGTATTCTACGTGCAGTGTATGTTTTGTGAGCTGACCGTGTATAGTTGGGATGAAGTGTATGGTATAGATATAAACTATTATTAGCACGACCTAGGTTTGAAGACTTCTAAAAATAAATTAAAGAAGATGAAACAAATAGATCTGGGTATTGTGTTAAAACGATGTTTATTTGATGTAATCTGTATTTCCAGGCTTATCTAGTATTTCCAACTATTATTTTCTTGCTAGTGGCCATCCTAGGTGTAAGCTGGTGAAGCTCTCGCTTTAGGTAGTGACTTCTTACTCTGGAGTGAGTTTGATGGCTCTTTGTGAAGGGCGCCTAAACGATGTTTCATGATGGAACTGGAAGCTTAGGAAAGAAGTTATCCAGAGGGAATAGTATGCAGTGCATTGTGTATTTAAAAATAATAAATGACAGCTGTCGAAGGAAGCTTGCTGGAGTAAATTTGCAGTAAATAACAATAAATAATCTTGGAGCACCACAGTTGAAATTTTCAAGAAGTAAGCAAGCGGGCAGGTCAGCTTGTAGTACAGTAGTCCCAGGTCACTGTGAGGGTAGTAGCTTTGAAAATCACGAGGAAAATGGGATGTGCATTCATCAGCCTGTGACTGATGTGCTGACAGAACCCTAATTATGTCGTCAACACAAGAATGCTGTAGTACAGCTTCCCCGTAAGGGACTCAAGGCCATAAATATATTTTACCAGCTGCTGCGTGGAAGGCAAACCCATTGCAAGAATTTGTTTTTTATGGGACTACCGAAGAGGTGTCGATCATTGAATCAAGTCATGAATTCTCAAGATCATGGTAATCAGAGAGGGTTAAGTATCTATTTGCTGTAGGAAACATCTGTTAAAGAATTTCTCCTGAGTCTCATCAGTAGTTGGCAAATCTCATTGCTTTAGCAATGTTTTCATTATTGCTGTGACTATAAAGTGGCATAATATGTTTTTTACTACTGTTCTTTTCAGTATTCTCAGTGCAAACTACTATCAGGTATTTTAATTCCGACCTCTTGTTAGAAGCGGAAACAATGTATAAAATAAATATTTTAGTGCTTTTCAAGGGCATAGTCCTTTATTGGAATTTTCAATTTCTGCACTAAAATAAACCACTGAGTATGAAAATAACCCATATCTAATCTGTGAACTGCACATCTAGCTTTGTTTTAAAAATTAAGACCAAAGTAAAGGAAGAATTAGCTATGTCCTTTACTGTGTTAGTCTGAAAGTAGATGTGGTTGCTTTTCTTTATTCTGTATGCAGAAAAGACAGGTTGCCTAATGAGCATCTGTTAAGAACATGATAATCACACCTCCGCTAATCTTAGAAAAGAAAACTGCAGAGGTAAAATAGTCCAGCCTGACGTAGGAATTAGTATGCCAAGCCAAATAAATACTCTATTTACCTATTATTTTAAAGGAACTGACCATGGCCAGCATCAAATCCTCCAGCAGAGTTGAAACAGATTGCGCAGTGGGAGCATCCATTCAANAAAAAAAAAAAAAAAAAAAAAGTGATTTGTCAGAGAGTAGAATCATAGAATCCCCTAGGTTGGAAGAGACCTTTAAGCACACGCTGGCTCCTGTTCAGCCGGCTGTTGACCGACCCCCCCCAGGTCCTTTTCCTTGGGCAGCTTTCCAGCCACGCTGCCCCAAGCCTGTAGCGCTGCCTGGGGTTGGTGTGACCCAAGTGCAGGACCTGGCACTGGGCCTTGTTGAACCTCACACACCGTTGGCCTTGGCCCATCGCTCCAACCCGTCCAGGTCCATCCTACCTTCAAGCAAGTCAACACTCCCAACCAACTTGGTGTTGTCTGTCAACTGACGGAGGGTGCACGCGATCCCCTCGTCCAGGTCATTGATAAAGATATTAAATAGATAAAAAAAAAAAGATATTAAAACCCCAACAGCCCCGATACCAGGCCCTGGAGAACACCACTTTGTGACCGGCCACCAACTGGATTTAACTCCGTTCACCATTTCAGGTAGGCTGAGGCTGAAATTACCTTTTCCCACTGCCTGGTATCTCTTTAAAAATATCAGTGCTAGAAAAGTCAGGCTTAAGAACTTTAATATGTGGATAATTTATTATTTTTTTGTGATGAATTTGAGGTTCTTTACCTTTAGGTCATTTTAAAGTAACCTATAGTTTTCTACACAGACTTCATGGAAAAAGGAGATGCTTTACAGTAAATCTTTCTTAGCAAAGGAATAGCAGTGAAGGGAGGGGGAGATCTCGACTAGGAGATGTGTGATAAAAGTTAAAGTAATCAGATTTTGAGTTCTGGTGCGTGATCTTTTTTGTATAACAGTTGTGATAACGGTAAAGTTTGAATATAGGGATATGTAGTATTCATTTCCTTGCTTTTATTGGTTTTTCAGAACATCTGATATCTCTAGCAGTACTCTAGTTGCTTTGCGTCTATGAAAAAGTATTTTAACATTCTGCCTATTGTAAGAATATTTTCATTAAATGTATGCTTTTCCTGTCCGCTGCTATCACAGCATTGTTATCTTGTGGTGGAGAGTTCAACACATTAATTACATTCTTTACAATAATATTATCTTTTAACTTCGAGCCCGTTCTCTTTCAATTTTCTTGAGTGGCTCCTTGCTCTTATATTATGAAAGAGCATAAATAGCTGTTCACATTTGCCTCTTCAGATTCAACTTAGATTCTTTTTTTTTTTTCCAGAAGTTATGAGGAGTAGCGCAGAATTTCGTCTAGAACTGAAAGATTTCAGAGAAATTAATTTAAAATATATGCTTCTCTATGCATTCTTGTCTTCCCTACGGCTTCTCATACTTGAGGAGCATGACTAGACCTCCAGCTGACCTGGCTGTATCTAACTCCCTGATACCTCCTCTTCCTTTTGTCCCTGCTTTTGACCGGTCACCATCCTCCATTCCTCAGCAATTATTTTTGATGCATTAGGCTTTAGCAAACAAATACAGACTTTTGACTACATGTGGAGTATGACCATCTCTGTTTGTACCCTGTGTTTTCTGTAATAGTCTGTTTCTTTAGACTTGCTTCAGTCTGCCTTTTGCTTCTCTCAAAACCAACCTGAATTCTTGGAGGGAGGAAAATGACTTAGCTAAGCACTGGCGGTTTTTCTGCGGTGCCAGATGTACGAGTGGAAAAGGATTAGTGTTAACACGGGAACCATAACTGTGCTACTAAAGGCATATCAACTGCTGTGAAATAGCTGAAGAATTTGTTCCAAATCTGACTTAGAATGCCTCTGGTAGAGGAAGGGAGCGATGAGGCTGTAGAAATTATCAATATTATAAAAATGACAAAAACTTAAAAGAAAAAAAGAGGCAAACGGACAGTGGCAGGTGTCATCTTTGGATCTGGAGTATTTTGATAGGACTCGTGAATCTCTCCCATTTATTACTATCAAAGAGAGGATGAAACAGCTTAGCTTCAAGGCAGTACCGAAGCCCTTTACATCTAACTCCAAGCACCTGGCTCTCTCCGGAAGGAGAAGCTGTTAATCTGTCACTCTCCAGCTTGAAACAGGCACTTCCCAGGCTCTGCTTGCCAGGTACGATCCCGTCCGCTGGCACAAGGCGTTAGGCTCACTGTTAAACCGTCACAGACTTGTAGGGAAGAACTAAGTTCCCTACTTTTAAGAGTTAGTACTTTGGATTTCCTGAAGTGCTGAGGTTAATATTGCAGAAAGATTGATAGCAAAGGATACAGTGATGAGGTGGTTGTAATGGTTGTAATCTTCTCGAATCCATCAAAGTCCATAGGAGAAGATGTCCGTTCAGACAATTAGGATTTGTTCAGCCTGAATTCAGGCTTCTTCAGCCCATAAAAAATTTTCTATTTTTAAATAAATTTTTTTTTGTGCTCAGCACTGGTGAGGCCGCAGCTCGAGTGCTGTGTTCAGTTTTGGGCACTGCAGTATCGGAGAGACATTGAGGGGCTGGAGCGTGTCCAGAGAAGGGCAACGGAGCTGGGGAGGGGTCTGGAGCACAAGTCTCCTGAGGAGCGGCTGAGGGAGTTGGGATTGTTCAGCCTGGAGAAGAGAAGGTTGAGGGGAGACCTTCTCACTCTCTGCAACTCCCTGAAAGGAGGTTGTAGCCAGGAGGGGTCAATCTCTTCTCCCAAGGAACGAGTGACAGGACAAGAGGAAATGGCCTCAAGTTGTGCCAGGGCAGGTTTAGGTGGGATATGAGGAAAAACTTCTTTACCCAAAGGGTTCTCAGGCATTGGAAGAGGCTGCCCAGGGAGGTGGTGGAATGGCCGTCCCTGGAGGTATTTCAAAGCCGGGCAGACGTGGTGCTGAGGGACATGGGTTAGGGGTGGCTTTGGCAGAGGTTTATGGTTGGACTCGATGATCTTGAAGGTCTCTTCCAACCCAAGTGATTCTATGATTCTAATTCAGATGGTGCTGGACGTTCATCGATGGATTCCCAGGTCATGTAGAGATCCGTTGAGACAGGCAGTGCTAGAAAAACAGGAACGTTTTTCTAGCCTGACAAGTTAGAAAACAACAAAGAGTGGGAGTTTTACTGAATGCTGTTTTACTGTGCGTTAGAGCAGACCAGAAGTACGTACCTGGGCAGTTACCGCATCTCCCTGTCTCAGGTGAGGTGTAGTAATTAACAGCTGAGAAGTGGCCATCTCCAGCTGAGCTCTAGGAGAATTTTCACAGTTTATTAGCTTTCCTTGAACCATTCTGAGAAAGGAGTGGTGTTTGTTTGTAGTGCTTAACAGTACCTAACTTGTTAAAACAAAAAAAAGCTGCAATTTATTGTCCACTGAGTACTTAAGGCAGTATAGCTAGACTCATAAAATTCGCTCAGAAAGGGAAAAAGGGGGTCAAATATATTGTTTGCACTAAATAGATCCCAAGCGTACCTCCTTTGACTTTATTAGGCATACACTAGCGATGAACTTGGCTCGTTCTTTCTCTGGTGGATACTAAACTCCAGTTGCTGATGCCATTATTAAGTTAATTGTTTGGATCATCAATCTGTGTCAGCAAAGCTTTCAGAGTGCTTGATGAGATTTCAAGCATCAAGCTGTGAGGTATTAAAAAATGATGAATTTACATCCAGGTAAAACGATGCCCTTCAGCTATAATAATGAATCACTACTTTGTTTACAAATGGGTATTCATCATGAGACATAGCACGCACAGGCATTTTTGAAGGGGAAAGGCATTAGTACAGTAAATGGTCTTTGCAACTAAAGCTGAATACACAGCGCGGTGAAAAAGGAGAGCATGTCAAATTATCTTTTCAGAAAGGAATTATGAATGCAAATTCACACCGGTGTTGCCTGACCCATATTTAAATATTAACAAAAGCTACAATTCAGTATCAAGATGTCCTTTTTCATGAGAGACAAATCAACACAATAAACTTCTTCTGAAAGTTTCATTATTGAATAGAATTTCCCAGCATACACTTTTAAATCCTGGAGGAAATAATTTTTTACTCTGAATGACAGGTTACTTCCTCTAACAGGCAGCAGGTGCCAGTGGTCTACCTCCCACCATTCTGGCAGCCGAGCAAGACTCTGCTCTGTTGGCTGTCCCTCCCCACGTGGCTTCTGCCCTCGGTTGCGAAGATGGATATCATCTTGTTAGGCCTTGTCAGCCCAAATAACTGTGTGATCACATCACAGGTAAATTGAGTGCAATTAGTTAGTCTCACAGAGGCAGTGAAGATAGTCCTGCACAGGCTCAAGCAGCCACAAAACGTGCGCGGAATTGCCAGAGGTCTGATGTTGTGGTTGCCAGCAAATTACTAATACCGGGCAGATGATAGTTATCAGAAGTATGCTCACCTGTCTTGTAATCATACCTGGATCATGCCTTACAACTCTATATTTGGAATCTAACTTCTTAGTGTTACAACTGCAGAGAAGTATCTTCCCTGCCATAATGTCTGAGTTCTTGTGACCCCTTTCTAGTTGTCCAGAAAACCCCCTCTATTGGTATTTTACAGTGGGTGATTCAGATGAGCACTTCCTGAACCAACCTTCAGTACTGGCGATGTGTCAACACAAAGAGTTCATAGAATGGTTTGGGTTGGAAGGAACCTTAAGGATCACCTAGTTCCACCCCCCTGCCCTGGGCAGGGACACCTCCCACTAGACCAGGTTGCTCCAAGCCCCGTCCAACCTGGCCTTGAAGCTCCAGGGATGGGGCAGCCGCAGCTTCTCCGGGCAACCCTGGCCAGGGGCTCCCCACCCTCACAGGAGAGAATTTCTTCCTCATACCTAACCTAAATCTCCCCTCTTTCAGTTTCAAATGTTCCCCCTTGTCCTATATCTCCACTCCCTGATCCAGAGTCCCTCTCCAACTTTCCTGGAGCTGCTTTAGGGACTGGAAGGGGCTCTAAGGCCTCCCCGGAGTTCCACAAAGCTAGAGTGTAAACCAGAGGCACATTAATTCCCTGGCAATAAACTGCTACTGTGACAATCTGTTGTTAATTCTAAAAACACCAAGCCTCTCACAATCAGTTAGTTCTTTGGGAGAGGAATGTGTTGTACGGAATGCAAGCATGGCACAAGCCTGTCATCAAACGATCCAGGTTCGTTACCATCCTTCTTATGATTAATCCTAGGAGTCCTGAAGCAGCCTTCTTGGGATGCCCTGTGTCTGAAAGTCCTTGGAGTGGTCTTGGGGGATCTCTTCAGCAGTTGGGTTGCAACTCAGCACAGGTTGAGGAGAAAACAGTGCTCTGGTCAGTGTGACACATTTTGATGGAAGTTCTGGTGTAGGGACAATAAGTGTTTCTGCTAGATCACCAGTGATTGATTATATGTAACCTGAAAGGAGGTTATAGCCAGGTGGGGTCAATCTCTTCTCCCAAGGAACAAGCCACAGGACAAGAGGAAATGGCCTCAAGTTGTGCCAGGGCAGGTTTAGGTTGGATATTAGGAAAAACTTCTTCACCCAAAGGGTTCTCAAGCATTGGCACAGGCTGCCCAGGGAGGTGGTGGAATGGCCGTCCCTGGAGGTATTTCAAAGCCGGGCAGACGTGGTGCTGAGGGACATGGGTTAGGGGTGGGTTTGGCAGAGGTTTATGGTTGGACTCGATGATCTTGAAGGTCTCTTCCAACCCAAGTGATTCTGTGATTCTGAAGTTAAGGCAAATTTGTTCTTTCCTTGGGGTATGAGGAAGGAATTTGTGATATCAGTGTGCTACCAGTGTTCATTGTTCTCCTTTCTCTCTGCAAAATGCTCCTCAGCCTGGCCGCTGAGGAGAAGGGGAGGAAACCTCAAAATAAACAGGAAGGTTTTCATACTATTAACATGCTACCCGTAACATTAATCACATCAGTCCCAGGGCTTGTTAAATTTAAAATAGAACTGACACAAACTTCAAGGTAGACGGTAATTTTCCACCTTAAATTTAAAACGTGCTGGCAAAGTTTTGTTTCTGAAAGGAAAGGATGGGTAAGGGATGGCTTGTCTTCTTTAGAAAGTGCAATAAAATTTGGAATCATTTTATACCGCTTCAAGGCAGTAAGTAATATCGACAGTGACTTTATGTTAACGGTGCTCACTACCATCATGTATTATTGATTCTTTTTCATAAAAAAAGGCATTTTTTTCCCCTTGGTTACAGAGCTGTCTGCCAACATTCTGTGAAAAATTACAAATAACTCTAGTAATTGTTACATAAGGCAGGAGTATCCTTGCAAAGACAGGCTGGAAATGTAACCGTTCGCATTTCTATAGTGCGTCGCTAAAGAATCACCTTTGTGTTTGGCATTTTAATTTACAAACACGAATGGCTGCAGTTTGTGTGGCTGGAAGCAGTTACTGTCTGTCTGCCCGGCGTTCTCTTGGAGATTGTTGCTTCTGCAGCAGGAGCAGCCGCACGTGAAAATGAGTTCTGAAGAAACCCGCCGTTTGCTACCCAGGGTATTAAAGCAACCCCAAGCAGCATCACTGGGATTTGGTCCGGTGATCCCGGTGAGATGGTGAAGCATCTGTGATGGTGCAGGAGTTGTTCCTGCGGTGGGAGCAGGAGCTTCCAACCAAGAGGCAGGGAAGGCAGCTGAGAAGGGTAAATTCTGCTGCCATCTGACGGGAGCGATGATAGTGAGCCTCCTCAGCTAGTTCTTATTAGTCTTGTTTAACTGTCTTTCAGGCAGAAGTGTTTGTGTGTCAGAAACTAGACGTGCTTCATCTGAAATTGTAGCCCTGTACCTTCAGCTGGCCTTTCCTACCAGCTCATATGGTGTAACAATGTTATGTTTTTATCCTGTGTTTATTCTCTATAATTTTACTGAAAAAACTATTTCAGTCTAGTGCTGAGAACTCTGATTTTTTTGGCGTAATTTTGTGATTTGTTATATGCATCATTCACGCGCGCAGTAAGACTTATAAAATACAAGCCAGATCTCTCTCTAACACAGCACGACAAAGTCATGCATCCGGAGTTACGTAGAGGGAGCTCTTGCTTCGTTTTTCCAACCCAGTAACCAAGAAATATTTCTGGGCAATGACACATTTTGAGTCAGGATGTTTATTTGTTATAGGCTGAAGCAATAGCACCCAACAATGCTGTGGCATTTGCTGACTTTCTCATTTATCTGAGACGCAATAATTAATTTTTCCTTAAAATGCAGATGTTTTCAGCTGCTATTTGTTTCATATACAGAAGTTAAAAGAATAAACTCTGTGTGACATTGAAGCTTCATGGACCCCAATTGCTGAAAGAAGAAATTTCTCGTTCTAGGGTGTATAAAATAAGAACAGCAACCCTATAAAATTATCTGTAGAAGAATTAATACTTGTCATGAACCTTGTGTGGTTTGGTTCCTCCCTTTATCTTGGATTTGTGACTATGTATTTGGTTCCCATCATTGTTAACCTGTTATTTAATCTGCAGATGCAGTTCAAAACCTTTCATGTGTTCAGCGTGCTTGTTGTGTTTCAATTTTCCTTTTCCTGGAGTTGTTTGCTTTTCAGAGAATGTTTGAAGTCTAGCTGCTAAACAAACACTAGAAAGAATGAGGTTTCCTTCCCTGTTACTTAGATGGGAACTTTAAAATTCATTTTTATCACAGCTATGTGAAAGCATTTTTTTTCTTTTGTAGGGAATCAGAGAGGAGAACATGCTTCATAGGCCCTTAGGGTGGCAGGCAGTTCTGTGCGAGGAGAAAAGAAGCTTGAAGCAGAATCTTAGGCTGCGCGTGCTAACAAAACAAACGCTCTTTTGGGTGTGATTTTCTAGAAGTGGCTGACTGCTTTTATGTACCGGTTTTGTACCTGGCATTGTATTCATCTTCTACTTGTTTACAAGCCAGACAAAGAAGCATTTTTTAAAGTTGTTAGTTACACGGCAGTTTTTAAAGAAAATGACACCTGGCAAATACTGCATAGCTTCTGAAAGAATGTTGTGTGATATCTACAAGCCGTGACATTCTTTACAGCTCGGTGGGCTGGGTTTTTGGGTCGCTAAGCTAGAACAGATGTAGGAACCGGCAGTCAGGAAGGGCTAGATAAGCTGGCTGTGCAGGCAGGATGCTCTAGTAACTTCTGCTCGCCATGTTTTGAGGTGCAGGTGCGTCGCTGTTCTCCCATCTGACTTACTAAAAAATATGTAAAAATATACAAAAAAATATGGAGAGCAGCCCTGAGGAGAAGGACCTGGGTGTGCTGATCGATGAGAAGCTCAACATGAGCCAGCAAGGTGCAATCACAGCCCAGAAGGCCAACCGCATCCTGGGCTGCATCGGGAGAAGTGTGGCCAGCAGGTCAAGGGAGGTGGTTCTGCCCCTCTACTCCACTCTGGTGAGACCCCACCTGGAGTCCTGCATCCAGCTCTGGAGTCCCCAACATAAGAAGGACATGGACCTGCTGGAGTGTGTCCAGAGGAGAGCCATGAGGATGGTCCGAGGGCTGGAGCACCTCTCCTATGAGAAGAGGCTGAAGGAGTTGGTGCTCTTCAGCCTGGAGAAGAGAAGGCTCTGGGGAGATCTTATTGCGGCCTTCCAGTACCTAAAGGGGGCTACAGGAGAGCAGGGGAAGGACTTTTTACTAGGGCATGTAGTGATAGGACAGGGGGGAATGGCTTTAAACTGGAAGAGGGCAGGTTTAGATTAAACATTAGGAAGAAATTTTTTCCTTTGAGGGTGTTGAGGCACTGGAACAGGTTGCCCAGAGAGGTTGTGGAGGCCCCATCCCTGGAGGTGTTTAAGGCCAGGCTGGATGTGGCCTTGAGCAACCTGGTCTAGGGGGAGGTGTCCCTGCCTATGGTAGGGGGGTTGGAACTTGATGATCTGCAAGGTCCCTTCCAACCTAAACCATTCTATGATTCTGTGTATAATAAAATCTGTAGAGCGTGTTGGATTTAACACACATCGGGAATAAATTAAGATAATTTCAGCAAGGTCAGTGAAGCTCTTGTTTATAGAGGTGAAAGTCTGTTGCGAAATCTTTTGAAATACTTGAGAGACCAGAATTTTTTATCACATTAATGGTTTTAAAACTCCTGGAAAGTAGATTCACTGCTTTACATGTTTACATAAGTTTTCAGTAAAGATGTCCGCACACGCATATCCCTCTAAAGTATTTTACTGCTCTGCAAGTCGGTGTTTACTGCAACAGACACAACCTGAAGCTTTAACTGATCCAACAGCATCAGTAAAGCAGAATCCGAGGGAGGAATCAATGTGGCGGAAGGTCTAATGCTGGGCACTGATTGCCCATCACCGAAGAGGCTCCTTTTGATGTTGCTTGTCTGAGAAAGTGTCTTCATCTTTTGGGAATAAGAGCCCGGTGCTCCTGGGCCACCTAATCTCAGAGTATCCCAGGACAGGGAGACAGGGTCACCTCATCCAGTTCCTTTTTTTGTTTTTCTTGGAGGACTGCAGTATATTGTGGCCCTTGGAAAGCAGCTCTGTGGAGGCTGCTTATAAGGTCCTGTCCTTTATAAACTGAGGAAGGATGTTTTGGCCTGCGAAACAGTAAAGCCTATTCCTGGTTATTAGCAGGAATAAAACGTGTGTCTCCTGACTCGGTCTCCAAATTCTACTGCTCTTCCCCTCTTAGGATTTGTCCCTATGTGTTCCTTGCAGGTGACCTGCTCTGTACCCCTGTGCTGTTAAGCTCTGTGGTCCGGGCTAATGCCCCAAGATTCCCACCACTTTTGCTACGAGGCACTGGTGGATTAAGGTCGAGCTCCTTACCTGGCACTATGTAGGAAAGTTGAAGGATAGGTGTGGTTTAGAAGGGCTGAAACTGGGACAAATCCTAGAAGGTCTGCTGTGTGAAGGACAGTTTAGGGACAGGTGCTTATAGGGATGCCTGTACTAGAGTGACACTCAGGAATGCTGTGGCCATAATCATTATCACCAACTAAAAGGAAAAACGCCAGGGATAAAATTATAGTACTTTTTCTATATCATATTATCTCTGAACAATAATGTAAGAAAAGTAACCTGGTAAATGGTATTCTTGGAAAATGTGGGATTTCGTTTTTTGATAAATTGCAAAGGTGGAAGGCAAAAAGAGTAATACAAAATCAAAGCTTTCTCGCAAGTTTTCTTTTTTGTCGCAATGAGATTTCCAGTTGGTAAAAAGTTTAGCCCCATTTCAACCAATGCTATGAAAATTCTGGGTTTAGCTGAGTCCAAACGTGCTATTCTCTAAACCGTCTTTACATGTTGCAGTGAGTTTGCAGGAAGCTTTTGTGTCACTGTGGCCTGGGTGATCTGTCAAAACCAGCCCCTTTTATCAAAATACCACTAAAAGGAAAATTGAAGAACTGTAGCCAGTGTATTTTACAGCCCTACACTGATATGCACAGATACTTGGCGTCAACATAGATAAATTTCTAGAGCCTCAGTACTAAAATATTTTTACTTCTGAAAAAAAAAAACGTGGTTTTCTTTTGATTTGTTTGTATCATATTTATTATCTAGTAAGCTTCTAGTGTGTTCTTCATTTTTGCTGCTCTATACTGTACATGGAGGCTGAGTGCGGCCTTTATGTATTACTGTATGAGAATAATGGTCGTTTGTAGAGAATACAACATTATTGCTGGAGAAAAAAAAGGGATGTTTTCTTGAACTCGAAGATCAAAGAGGTTATATTCCATGGCTAATTGTCACTGACCTGCTGGCTAAGCAATCCAAAAAACTGCAACTCCATCCTATAGTAATGCCATTTTGTAATCATGCAGTCTGCAGTGTTTGGTCCCAGAGGAGAAGAGAAAACTCCTATTTTTTTACATACTCTTAGTGATAATTGTGTCTTGAATATACACATATACATATATAAATATATATGTGCGTCCTATGTTTCTGCATTAACAGTGTAACGTTTTAAATCCTTGTATTTGCAGATTATCTCTATTTTGGACGTAATCACAGTAGTCGTTGAGTTACTTGTGTATGCCATGAGTCTTAACTCTGATGACTTAGTTGTTGTTCCGGCTTTTGAATGTTGGCTCTTGAACTAACTAGTTTGCGTAAAGAATAAGACACAAAATGCTGGATTGAGATATCCAAGCAATCCCAAGGTATTGCTTTCCTTTTGTTTAAAAGTCCAGAATATTTGGGGAAATGCTGTCTTATTTGGTGCATATGTCCTCCTCAGAGCAGCAAAGCCCAAAAGATTTGAAACAGAAATTCATGCTGGGAGTGGCAAGTGAAATAAGAATGTTCCTGGGTCTAAAAAAGGACCAGAAAGGATCATGCTAGAGAAATGCCGCTTTTGAAGCATAACTTATAATCACTGTTGACCAAATTGCACTGCAAGTCTGGATCTTGAAAAGATCAGAAGCAGCTGACGTCACATCACGCTTTCATGAGAGTTCTTGGCATGAAACAGGCCTTTCTTAGGACATTTGTTCAGAAGAGCCAATGGATTATGTCATGCAAACTGTTGCAGATGACAAACAGTGATAATTTCAGCTACTTTTGTATAACTAATAATAACAAGTTAACAAAGTCACGTGAAAATGTTGTCACTATGCTTGGTTTTAGTGAACCTAATTGTAATACTTTGTATAATTTTGGTTTGCATGCCGAATTTAATTTTCATTGATGTGCATTTTGTAAATTGATCCAACTTTTATAGCCAGTAAAAAATTAAAATGTATCTAAATCCAAAAAAAGTAGGCTCATATTCGTAAAAGATACTATAAAAATAATCTGTTACATACCCAATGCCCTAACACTTACTTATTCAAAACTGAACAATGACTGGAATCTATCCAAATGCAGACAAATGCTAAATACTGCCAGTATACTGCCAGTATAAAACCAGTCTCTCTTGCTCGTATTCAGTGTCCCTAAGGGAGCAGTGACCCCTACATTGCCATCCGTAATAGCTGCTTTCCCAGGAACAGAGGGGAAGAGAATGTTTGTGCAACCAACTTTGGTAAGTTGAATTGCTTTTTCTTCGTATTTTATTGTGGTTTGGTGGCAATCAATGGACCCGGAGGGAGGACTGTCTTGCTAATTGAGGTTTCAGAGGCAGAGAGAGAAGAATCAGTCGGAGCAAGTGTTAACTCCCTACTCATCAGTTAGGCTGCCTTATTTTCTAGTTGTTTTTTGTATTGTCCTTTCTGTCCAGCAGCCAGTTTCTCATTGTTCATTCGATTTTGCTGTCACATACAACTCTTTATCAACTGATTTGGAATATCATTACACAGCTCAGTTTGCATTTGGTCTTTTTGAACACTAAAATATGAGCCTTTACCACAAGTGTCCAAAAGCCAAGATTGTATATGGGAGACAAAGAAGAAAGGGAGTCCAGGAAGTCTTAAATTAGGATTTTCCCCATCTCAAACAAGGCCTACAAGACAAAAATACCCCCACGGTTCTTTGCAGAGAAGGATGTCTGATAGCAATCGTCTGATTCAGACAAATTCTTAAATAAGGATAAGGATAAGCAACATAACTCATTAAATAAGTAGTCTTCCCCTTTGACACAAGTTCCACATTCTCTCCAGAGTTTATGACCATGGGAAAGGAAGTACAAATGTTCCTAGACTTTTATGGGCCAGACAGGCAGAATCTGAGCTATTCCAGAGGAGCCTTATCTTCCTCTTCCATGTCCCAGTCCTGTCCTCTAGTTTGTGAAGACAAAGAGCTATTCCCGGCCTGTCTAGAAAGATTCGACAGTTGAAGAAAATCCTGTGGGCTGTGAGAACGCTGGGGCTGGGCAGGGCCTCCTTCATTACCAGCTAATAGCAGGGAAGGCTTTTTTGTCCTTGATCAATATGTACAACTGCATTCGTTGGCTGGCGTGAATTGTGAGGTTTTGCTTTAGCAGAGCAGGAAGATTTCACTGGTGCCTCGTCTTTTTTTTTTCTCTCTTGTTAGCTTTTTTGTTAAACCAGAGCACTCATCCGTATCTTAGTGGGTGGTGAAAAGTAGGGCTGCCGGGAGGAGAGGACGTGGTTGCAGAGAGGATGTAAAGTCAGACTTACAGAGACAGGGGGAAGCTGATTCAGGAGGAAAAGTCTGCAGCGGGTTGTGAAGATGAAGGATGAAGACGGTGACAATTTTACACCACGCTGTTCCTCTAGTACTATGAGCTTTTCACGAGGATTTGCTGAAGCTCCTTAGTAGTCGTTCTTGTTTCTAATGCTATTAGCAATGATTGCAGTATGCTGAATCGATACACCCGTTGTGCTCTGATTAGTTGATATGTTATTGAATAATGTTTACTGAATATTTATTTGTTGTGCCCTTTGTTGTGTGTTTTGATTTTCTCTAGAACCAACTAAAATTGACAAACCAAGAGGTGAGGAAGAGGGAGGGAAGGGGGGGTAGTTCTCTTGCCAGTGCTTCCCATAAGAACCTGCCACAGAGCACTTTGATGACAACTGGACTGAATCTTCCAGTTGGGAATCCTCTGAAAGGAAAGGAATTCCGTGGTCTGATCCAGGGCACAGAAAGTGGGGCTGAGGGGGAGGCTCACATGAACACTGTGCTACAGCTCGAAACTAAAGCGTGAATGGAGATGTGCCCTATGAAGAATGGCTTGGTGGTGTTGCAGAGGCAGGTGGAGGTCCAAAGTGGGGGTCAGGGAGGAGGCAGAGATCTCAGAGAACCATGCGGTGGACAACCGAAGTTGCAGGCGCTGATTTCCTCGCTCCTGATACGAGGGCTGTGCCTGCATTCCGGGTTTCTCTCCGCGGATATAAAGCAGTGGCAGCTGAAGCGTGGAAGGAGGTCACCGCTGTCAGCGTGTGCTCGGCGTGATCTGAAAACACCTGCTCGGGCTGGACTCTGGCTTTGTGTGGTGCTGGTTTTCTGACTGATCCCAGGTTTACGTGGAAATTAGGAGCTAATCTCTGCCGAGCGTGTTGGTTCTGGGTTTGAACAAGAGCCAAGCGTAGAACCGCTCTGTGCGCAGCTCCCGCAGGGCGGTACGCAGCGAGTCGGGCGCTGGCTGTGTTTGGCAGCAAGATTTTTATTGTGATTTTTAATTTGGACGTTTTGGTTGCTTGCGTGTGCTTGTATCTCTTTCTCGAGAAGAATGGCATTCGTAATTAACACATATATTTGGAGGGTTTGTGTTAGAACCATTCCTGGTGATTACCATCAGGATTAAAGAGCTGTTCTGGTCGGCGCTGTACAAAATATCATGAGAGACAGAGCTCTGAAGAATATAACATCAGAAAGGCAGAAGAAAAAAAGAGGTGAAATATCTTGTTTCGGTAGTGGAACAAGGAAAAGAACATTTGTCTCGTTAATCTAATGGCACTTGTCTCCATGTTGTTGTGCTTCCTAATAGGATTGTTTATTCCCTTCACTGCTGCTGTGCGATGGGATCGTGATGCATCATTTAATCGTGTAACTTCTGTGTGTATTGTTTGCTGCTTTTTTTTTGCAAGGTGACTTGTTTTCAAATGTACTTCATTCTTCGAACAACTGCTGGCCCTTCCTGCCCTTACCTCTTTGGCAAGTACAAAGTTTGCTGTTCCTGGGTCAATTCTGTAAAGTACTGAGTTCCATTAGCTCTATTAAGCTTTAGCTCCTTACAGGATCAAACCTTGTCTAACTGCAACATCAATGATCCAAATTACTGTCATACAGCAGCTGAATTACATTTCACTGATGAGTCAATCGAGTCGCAATTGTAGAAGTATTCAGCAGTGTAGAATTCCTAATTTTTCTGGGTGATTCATTATAAATGTTGACATCCAGTCTGCACTAATGTAGGTTCATAATCTGCTTTCTGAGGTCACCTTAATCATCTCTTGTTATATCGTTATTTGCTCTGTTTATCAATAAATAAATTGCATTCTCATATATTTAACTTAAAAGTTGATAAGCATGGACTGTGGAAGGAGCTGCCAGTTCATTATTGTAAGAAGTAAAAAGCAGAGAATTATCAAGAGAAAATGTTTACACAGATACCCAAAAGGAACATTTGGACACAGCAGCTATATTAGCAGAGTTAATTGTTAAGCACGACCCAACATCCCTTCAGTCTAATTACACCAATCTCCTGGGAAAATAAGCTGAGAGAGTCGGGGTTGTTCAGCCTGGAGAAGAGAAGGTTCCAGGGAGACCTTCCAGCCACTTCCAGTACCTAAAGAGCCTACAGGAAAGCTGGGGAGGGACTTTTTATCAGGGAGTGGAGCCATAGGATGAGTGGGGATGGTTTTAAACTGAAAAAGGGGAGATTTAGATGAGACGAGAGAAGGAATCGTTGCCTGTGAGGGTGGTGAGCCCCAGGCCGGGGTTGCCCAGAGAAGCTGTGGCTGCCCCATCCCTGGAGGTTGAAGGCCAGGTTGGACGGGGCTTGGAGTAACCTGGTCTAGTGGGAGGTGTCCCTGCCCAGGGCACGGGGGTGGCACTGGATGGGCTTTAAGGTCCCTTCCTACATAAACCGTTCTTTGATTCTATGAATTCCATGAAAAAGTAACAACTGAGCAATACACAGCTGGAGGAAGGGCTTCAGATGCAGCTGTCCTGCTCTTTTTAACAGAGGATTAAAAAGATTCAAGAGATCATTACGGTAAACAGAAACCTTTTCCTCATGTAAACTGTGGGGACAGTCTGCTCGCGCTCTGCTTTCTCATGGGCGTACAGAGATAATGAGAACATGTAAATCTTTTCTCCAAAAAAGTGTGTAAGGCAAAAACTGGCTTGTTACTGAGCACAACTGTGTTCCTGAGTGCCATGTTGTTCATAGTGCAGTAAATTCAGGATTGCTGCAGTGACTAACTGAAAGCAGAACCTATTATTTTGTCATACCAGAATAATTTTTTATTTAGAATTAAGCTGTTTTGTTTGAAATTCTTTTTTTTTTGGTTCTCTTTCAAATGCTTCCTACAAATTTTGTAAGTCTGTTGAAAAGTAAAAAGTACCGGGGTTTTTTGTTAAATTCTTATTTCAAAAGTACATTTCAGCTGACTTGTTGCGTGAGGTTTAGGACTAATATCTTATATTTAGGACAAAAATTGGCTGTGGACTGAACTGAATCACATGTATATATACCAGTTTGATTTCTGACTTCTTGTTTTATGGTGTATTCATTGAGTATGACTAATGCCAGTTCATTGACATTTCTGTTTTCTCTTCTCTATAGAAAATTGTATGACAGTGAGAAAAAAATACTTTAAACATTTTAAATATTTTTAGCAAAACAAAGAATTCTGTTGCCAGGAAAAAAATCTTTCATTAATCTTCGATGTGTCAGGATTCCTTTGTTTTGAAACTTATCTTGTTCGAGTATAAATACTATGTGTATTGTACAGATATCCGGTACTGGAATGGAGCTACTAGTGCCATTTACAAAGAACTGGATTTTACTCAGCGAGAACATTAATTAAGTCAAGGTCCTAGTTGGAAAGTAACCTGGCTTTTAGAGCATCCTCAAACCTAAACGTCTCTAGGCATGAGTTGAATATAGGAAGGTCCGTCAACAAGATTGCAAGAGTGTACCTAGGTATGACAAGTAGAATTTTCAATCCGAGGTGTCCTAGTCTGTCATCTACTACAGGGGACGATATTCGGCGAGGGATTACAGCATCAACTGACCTGCAGAGCTGGTGGCACAGGCAGGGGAGAACTCCCAAGTTGGAGCTGAAGTGCCCTTGCTCCTTGACACACCTGGTGATAGTCCTGTGTAAGGATATGCTGCGTGAGTCTTCTCTTTTTTGCCTCATCCTGCATTAGAATATGATAGTTTACATTAAACACCGCAAGTTTTCTGGAATCTTGCTCAGTGCAGGAATAAGATACCCTGTGTCCTGTGGGAAGATTGGCAGTCTGGCCTGTACACTCTGGAATCGCAGTTTTGTGGAAGTTGTAGAGTTAAAAATGCACCGTGTCCAACATGACTTTACACCTTTGCTTGCCTGATGAGTTTTCTTGTCTGGCCTGATCTTGTCTTTTCATACGTCCTGTTTTAGTGCGATAGCATACCACTGTCTGCTGGGATCCTTCCTGTGCTACGGTACAATGATGACATAAAACCCCCAGATAAGTTAGTTTTTATTATAGCATAATAATGCTGAATTCTGAATAGGATTCTGCTTTGATTATGATATCCTAGGTACTGCTGTCTTACCAACCAAGCTATTTTATCTTGACCCTCACTTAATAATCGCAAAAACCACATGCTGGTTCTCTTTCATTAACACCTGTAGTTCCTCCTTGCCTAAAACTTTGTAGTAAAGTCCCATTCACGACTTAATAGATCATAATACCTTCCAGATACAGTCATCTGTGGCAGAACGCTAGGTAAAATGAAAGACACTTGGTGACATAATTTATTATGATAATATTCCGTTTTATTGTAAGGGGATATTTTGTGATAATTTTGTCTTTATTTTGTGGTTATTCAACCACAGTCAAATTTGATCCAGCTGAAAATCAACTGTCAGCATATTTTATTTCTTAGGAAATGCTGAAGTTGAAACCTTTAAGACTACTTACAAAGCATTTTCCTTTTTAAAAAAATTAACTAATTTGGAACGATTTTAATACCAGCTAGTATGTCTCATCCATGTAAAACCTTTTCAATCTAGCAGTTCTCTACTTTGAACTGAAGGACACGATCCCTTATTAGAAACATATCGACAGGGTGTGCAATTTCATAATGACTCACTGCCAGCTAATAGAAAACGTCTTTCTAAAGTAGGAATTTTGGTTTGTTTGGAGAAGAGTCATTCCATTTGCTTGAGATTTCAAAATTTGATATCCTTCTGGTCCTAAATTAAGCTATCTAAATTATTAGTAAAAAAACTGAGTCCTCCTCTGGGACAAAAAAATTGGTCATTTTAGAGTTCCTAGAGTCATCCTCAAGAAATACAGAACCCCAAAGCCCCAGTGCTCTCCCATTTAATTCAAACTGTGTACTCCTGCAAATTCTTCAGGACCCTGGAAGACTTTGCTTTTGTCCTCCCATGTAGTCCACAAGTGGGCTTCTCTGAATCCATAGATTTAGAAAACCTAGGCATTTTTGTGCTGGGAGCTAACAGAGAGCAATTTGTGTAACTTTGATAAGAAACCGGAGGTTTCTGAACGAGCATGGTTCTGTCAGAAGTTTGTCGAGGGCTTCCACCGGGTGTTTTTAGTTTGATGATTTAGAAGAATCTAAAGCAAACGTTTGTCGGATTTTCTTCTGTCGAGTTCAAAGAGGGAACTTTAAACTTGCCTGCAGAAGGCTGTGCTTGTGTCAGCTACAGCTGACTCCCACTGTGCTCATTTCATCGCGTTTTAAGATCTAGTATTTGTTGTCTACATTATATTTCCCTGCTCCACCCTGTGCAGGGGGGTGGTGAGAAGCTGTGCGGTCCAGGAGCGCACCGGGAGGTGAATTACGATGCGGAAGCACGGTTTCCCTTGTGCTTTCCCTTCCTGTTGTGTGGGACCGCGGGGCTACCCCACTGGTTTGTAGGGAGCAGGTGACTTGCTGTTGTCTAAGTGGCCGAGTACTTTGGCTAGCGAGTACCAAAACCTCACCCCCAACCACGCATGTGTACGGGGAGGGAGAGGGAGAAGAAGAATGACTATTCCACTTGATGAAAGAGCACACTGCTAATGAGCTTATTCATGCAAAGCGATATGCTGCTCGTGGAGGCAGGGAGGTTATCTGTAAAGCGTGGTTCCTTACCAACAGTAACAGCGCCTGCCTTTCATCTGGTATTCCATACTGGCATTCCAGTGATCCAATATTCCAATCAAGGTATTCTTTATTTCACAGAGACTGCGGCTCAAACATGAAAAACATTTCTCTTGAATTTCTTCCTGCCCAGGAGCTAAATGTATTGGCTATGGTATTTTACTGTCTAACATGTCATGTCAATTTTTCTTCTGAACAATGCATTGCTTTCCTTGTAGTTAAATGAAATATGAGAACCAACACTTTCCTACATCTCCTTAAACATTCACCTTATCTCCATAAGCATATCTCCTTCTCTGAAGAGTCTCCTTATCTCCGTAAGCACAGTCAATAAAAAGTCATAGCAATGTATGCATTTCTCCAATAGTACAAGGAAAAAACATTCCAGAATTATTCTAGCAAAAGAGTACGTTCTATAGAAGACAACCTTCATTTTTTAATAGCTCCTTGCTGCCAACCCAAGCTGGGCAATGTGTTTAAAAAGATCCCAGATTACACTCTGTACTCAAATGCTGTATTTCAAAATGAAGTGAAATTAGATAGTCCTTTGCTTTGTTACGTGTTGGAAAGCATTGAGCCAATGTGAATCCCTTCAGGAACGTATCTGCCTTGGTGCGTGTCACGTTGTACTGCCCGTGGAAATTGTGCCTGATCCAGAAAAATAAACATCTTGAAAGAGAACAGCTGATTTTCAGCTGCTGGACTTCATTAATAAAGCTTATCTTAGAAGTGGCCTCTAAGGATGTAGCAAAATACACATTAGAACAGGTAGAAAATTCCATTCTACTAATAAATGTGCTGCAGCTTAGGTCTTTGAGTACCTGTTATAGGCACAGTTGGGCCCTTCTAAACACCATACAATATAAAATAGAAGGTCAATGGTACGATATGCTTTTCTAGATAAATATAATTGTTCTTATAAGAAATGATGCACATGCTGTAGGAGTCTAAACATAGATTTACATAGGTTTGTTTATCTTTATTCAGATCCTTGCCCGGGCATACTGCTTTGCAACAGAAAGCAAACTGATTGATTTCCACAGGAGGAAAATGCCATTTTTTTCCTTTTGCGGAACAGATGCGTAAAGCGAACTCTGGTTTTTATGACTAGTGATACCCCAAATGGACATCAGAGTTAGTGAGATCAAGATTTGCTTTTTGTGCAGTGTGTGTGCATTCAAAGATGCAGGCTGCACATCCACCTCCAGATAAATTTCCAAGAATGCCGAGGAGATCCTAATTCAAAGCTGATTTCCCATCGCACATGTAAGAGCTGATAAACTGAGCGTATTCCGGGGATTTTGATCACCTGGTAACAAATAAACATCCTGACACAAAGGGGTGCATCAGTCTCTTCCTTCTTGCAGTGATTAAGCACAATTTGCCTTTTAGCTTCTGACTTCTTTGTAGCAAGATGCAAAAGCAGTCTGAGCTAGAAGAAAATCTCAGGGCCTAATTAACTGCTGATATTTAGCAAAGCTTGATTAGTTCTAGTCAGTGGAATCTTTTATTGACTTTGGGAGGGCTGAGAAAGGAACTTTGTCGCATCCATCAGAGTTAACATGAAGAAAGAGAGATTATTATCTCTTCGGACTTGCTTTGGTTTTGGCTTTCGCTCCTGTTTCCCAAACCTTTGTTTGCAGCTCAGATGGAAGAAGGGAACTGAATTAAGTGAACAAAGGGAGGCCGATATTAAATACGGAGAAGCGTGTGATTGCCAGCGTTCCTGTGAGCTTGATTGTTTTAGGTGGTGAGAGCATAACTGGACATCTGAGCAGCTACTCCCACAGAGGGGATACTGGGTTTGATTTTTTCTTCACATTCTTCTCGGTGGGGGAGCCTCTCAGAAGAGACAGCAGATTCTGTTCCGGCTTTTCGGAGCGCCCATCAGCACACAAGGCTCCCTGCACGGCGGCCTGCATCTCGCTGTTTGACAGTATGCATATTCCTGACGGAAACGTTGTGATATTAAAACTCCCTTGCTCCTGGAAGCTTTCTTCTAAGCATTTTTATATTGTGAAAAATAGCTTTTGCAGTATAAAAAGCACTTAAACTAACAGTCCACTTTAACTTGCCTAATAATGTTTTATTGGACTCACGAGGGCACGTTACTGGGCACAGTCGTTTGCACACTTGCAGCATCCACGGATTTTGTCTTCAAAGCGTCATCTTTGCGGCTGAGAAATGAAATGAATAATGTCCCAGCCCTCTCCCCAGCTTTCACGGCTGCGACTCGTTTCTGTCCCCAAGTACTGACTGGACACGTAGTGGGAGGCAGAATTTTTAATCAGAGCCTTCCTCCGGATTAGTCCGAAAAGTGATTCACATCGGTGGGAGACAGAAAAACGCACAGCAAACTGAAAGGGGAGAGAAGAGTGAAAGCATGACTGGAGAGAAGGAGGTGGTAGTAATATAAAAATATTGATCTTTCCATTTTAAAAAGCATAATACAAAATATTTTGCTGTTGCGTACATTGTGTCAGCAACGAAGTGTGGCATTCTGAAATGTCAGAGGAAATACATTTTTTTGTAGGATTGGTACTTCCTTATCATGATAGGCTGGTTTTAGCAAGAGGTAGCTTTGTACGTTCATTTACTTAGCAGATTTTGTACTAAATTCTTGCACTTTTGGCATTCCAGGCATGAAAGCATATGTCCTCAAGCTGTTTGGAGACTGAACGGCACAGAGATTGTTAATAGTGAACAGGCACCTTCGTTCAGACAATAGAGTAATAAATCTTCAGGTTCTCTGGCCCATTTCCTAGCAAACAGAGGCTTTGAGTAATGGCCCAAATAAGGTTACTTCTGGTGCTTGTATTCTCATGTATCTGTATTTCAATTTGAAATGTATCTTTCTTTAAAAAATAAGGAAACTGGGTTTTGGAACCAAGATAGTAACTTTCTATGTGGATCTAACCATAGTGAAATGGATGGAAATATAAACTCTTACTTATCATATTGCATTTAAAAGCAACTTACAGTATTTTCCTATTGATTTATTCCATTTAGTTCAAAATGACGAAGCTCTACAGATACTGAATATTATTTACACACTATTAGAACTAGCTTGGTTTCCTTAATAAATGCTTCAGTATTCTCACCCTTGATACCGTGCATATTCATTTAATATCTTCTGATAAAATAGTGGTGATAGCTCCATGAAATTGCTTTCTACCTAAGAGATTGTTTATGCAAATCTTCTCTGAAAGTGAACACAAAAAAGCAAGTTATTATAACTGACCAAAATTCATCCGAAACACTGATGGGAAAACAACTAGTCAGAACGTCACAGTAGAAATATTTTCCAAATAGAAGAGCTGCACCCATCTCACTGGGTGCGAAATTTGATTGGACTTGGAATTCCTAGATGTTCCCTTTGTTTACATGGCAGATTCATAGCCAGGTTTCTGATGTACTGCCTGGTGGTTTTATTTTGTGAGATATAAAGTAAATAGGCTGAATATAGAAAGTAGAATTAATCAGACTAACAAAGGAATAATGGAAGAAGTGCCAACTAGCAGAAGAACATCCTACCTTTTTCAGCTTTAGATATACCTAGGAAAATATGGTTTAAAAGTACTTCTTTATATTTGACTGGTGAGAACTTGCTGGTTTGTAACTTATTTTTTTTCTATTATTTAAAATAAGATGAATGATGCTTCTACACAGGATGTTCTTCTGTGCACGAAATCTAGGAGAGAGTGTCCTGCAGAATTCAAAACGGGTACAACAGAAGTGTCTTTTAGCAGGTGAGATAGACAACTTCAGAAAACGAACATACATCCATTCAGAAGTTAAATATACTTTTACTTACCCTGACACAGAGATAATGTGATTTAGTATTGTGAGCTGCACACTAAGGTTATTTTCAATACAAAAGATGTCAGGGTACAGCAGTGATTCCACGCTGGCTCTACGAGTCGTGAACCCTTTTTGTTTCCGTCTGTGAATACAAAGAAGTTGTGAAACTGCATCTTGTTACATTTGCTAATGCATTTTACTGGAGGAAGGTGAATATTGAAAGATTTTTTTTTTCAGTCTAATTCAAAGGGATTTGTCAAATTCCCATCATCTTCTAATACAGCATCCAACAGCAATAACTAGAACCTGTAGTATCTGCTAACAGTAGGTATTAGATAGGACTGATAGGATGTACTGCAAATATAGTTACCTATTTTCCTATCTTAAATCATAATAAGAGGGAATAGGGAAAATGCTTTTTCCTTGTAAACTTCTTCACATCCTTGCATGTGTCCCTTTGCGGGGGAAAGTCTACCAAACCCAAATTTTTGTGATTTAGTTAAATCCAAGCATGAACTTTTCAAGTCATCGCCACAGTTCATGGTGACGTGGTATTTTTGCCCACCTAAAAGACTTCGATGAAAGAACATAAAAATATATTTTTCCATTGAAGAAAGTGGTTAGTAAATCTAAAATAAAAACAACAGAGAGGTCAAAAGAATCATCAAGACTAAACTTCCTCTTTGAGAATTAGGTTTGTATTTGCTTTATTTGTCTCTCACCTTCCTCCTCCCCCCAAAATCAACCCAAAAACGAGTAACTACGTATAGGCACATGGCAAATAGCTCACTTCAAGCCTATTTCTTCTCCTTGCTTGAATCCTTTGACCTTCCTTGCCAAACTGCAGTTTCTGCACTGCCTGCAACCTCTAAAACCCGGTTAAAAATACACGGAACAGATACAGGCACTAGAGGGAGACATGAGCTCGTGAACTTAACCGGTGGATTTACACCATAATGTTTCAGTCTTGTGAGAAATCTCTATATAGGCCAGGCGAAACATTAGTTCTGAAGGAAGTCCCTAGATACAGACAGTCTAAGGGTTTAGTGCATGGTTGGTAAAGATTTTAAGAGCTCTAACGAATATCTTAAGATCCTCTCCAAATTTAAATCAAGTTGCTTACCACTGAGTTGTGTTCACTAACACACTGGCAGTTAGAAATAGTCTTTCAAATACACTACAACTTGGTCTTGTAAACTCTAACGCTTACAAAAGTGCAAGGTAAAGTGCATATTATTGCAAAGTCCTTTACAAACTCTTCTGTTTCAATCTGCCTGTATACCTGGTTCTGTATACAAACTCATTTCTGGATGAGGCCCTATTTGAGAAGAGGTATAGAATGATACTAGACAAATATGTGACATTCAGTTTGAGATTTTATCACAGAAGAAAGCTGTTTATTTTGCAGCGTCGATTTAGAAGTGAGGGATACAGATTTTCACGTAGGTTATGATTTAACATCAAATGTCACCATCTGGTTTTTATTTTTACTTTTATAAGCTTGTTTGGTGAAGTATAATAAATGCATTGTATTATTATTCTAATTTTAACTATTTTTTGTTATTTAAGAGATCACTTTACATCCAACAGTCTGACCTACTAATGTTTTAGACACATGGAGCATGCACTGTTTATAAGAACCTCATCTTTATCTGGTAAAGCAATCAATTCAGATCCAGACATTTTGTGACCTGTAATGGGGTACTGACAGATGCATACAATTTGTTTGTGCGAACCATCTGTATCAAATCAGGATGTTTGCCCAAAGGTATGCTCAAATCAGATATTCTTCTTGGCCATATTCAGCTGGTTGGGAGTAATATACAGCTTTCTCTGCTTTTTTCTAATTCCATTTGTGGAATCTGTGCATACAGAATATGGTTCATGCCTAGCCTTTTAAAAACAAAGTTGTGTTTATTTGACATCTTTAATACTTTTTATGGTAGCTATTTCATTTTATTCAGGGTAACAAAAATACATTTTGCTGATATATTACCCATGTTAAATTTTTGTATAAAGCAGTGTTGGTAGGCAGCATTGCCTAAGGAAACAATGCGGCTTGGGAACTATGTGCTTTAAAGAAAAATTTAACTCTCGCTGCTAGCTCTGTGTCCAGCTTTGGATGATTTCTTAATGCTGTCTCACAGAAGATTGTCATAATACTTCTGGCTTCGTTTCCAAGAAAGCAATTTCTGTGTTCCCTCTGGATACTGCTAGTTTACCAGTTCTTGAGGTAACATCCCTCAAGCTCAGAAATTGTTCCTGGAAAGTAAATAGTTTATTTGTGTAGCACATATCAGTTGTCACTCAGAAAAGCAAAGCAAAGAAAGCCAAGATAACAAAACAAGAGGGCGTTAGAGGAAGACATGCTTTTCCCATCTATAACGTGTGGTTTTGCCTCTGTGTGTGTGACATTTTGTTTAGCAAGAAATGTTCTATTTATCTAGTTGTAGGTGAGACATTGCGTGTAAGTTTATTTGTCTATCCTTATAGTCTAAGAAAGCCTTTTTGAAAAAATTGGGAAGGTAAATGAAAAGATTCCCACTCTGGCTCTGTCCCACCTTGGCATGCAGTACTTGTCATAGCTCAGAAAACAAATAGTCCAAAATTCTCACTAAAATATTGACAGCACGTCTCCTTTTGATTTGTGTAGTGGCCAAGCCAGGCTGATAATGTGTACGGCTTTTAACTCTGAGTGGGCACCAGTGAATGGCTTCACAGCATTTCCCAGTTGTCAAAGCCCTGAGCATTCGAAAAGTTGCAATCAAATTAAGAAGTAGACTATTAAGATATATACTAGAAAGTATTTTCGCGGTCATTGAGTTGTCATTTTAATAAGGTAATTTTTTATATTAAAAATATATACATAGACAAATCCATATATTGATCTTCTTATTTATATATAGTTTCTGCCAAGATCATAATGTAAAGTTGATGTTGGTTTTTCGCAGTCTCTTTCTCAGTAGTGTAATATTATTTGCTGATATGTCCCTAAAAAGGTATTTCTAATTATTCATTTAGAAAGCAAGAATAAGACCCATGAAGAAGGGCTAGAAGTGAGGTAGAAACATTCAAAAGGCATTAAAAACCCCCAGTAGAATAAAAGACTACGATTCTGTTGTGTTTTAGTGGAGCCCGAGTCTACATGCCTGAGGAAAAACATCATATGAATAGTTGTTAGGCTTTTGCATAATTATGTTTATTCCTGATGTTGCCTGTAAAACACGAGCTTGTAGGAGTGTGAGCTGTACTTCACGTTCTTAGTACAAAGGAGCTTTTCCAAAAGATCCACTCTTTGCACCCAGAATTTAGGTACTTTTGTCAGAAGAAATAGAAATATAAGTAAAAAGAATTAAGATATATGAAATAATAACCGGATGATGCATTAGGTTTCCAGCATCCTAGGTGAGCTGGGATATACGATCATTCGTACATTCGTCCTGTATCTTGATGACCATTTAATTGTTTATAAATTGTGACGTATAAATTGAGTGTGGCCAGCAGGTGGAGGGAGGTCATCCTGCCCCTCTACCCTGCCCTGGTGAGGCCACAACTGGAGTCCTGTGTCCAGTGCTGGGCTCCCCAGTTCCAGAAGGACAGGGAACTGCTGGAGAGGGGACAGCAAAGGGCCACAAAGATGATGAGGGGGCTGGAGCATCTTTCTGATGAGGAAAGGCTGAGGGAGTTGGGTCTCTTTAGCCTGGAGAAGAGCAGACTGAGGGGACATCTCATCAATGCTGAGCAATACTTAAAGGGAAGATGCGGGGAGGAGGGGGCCAGTCTTTTGTCAGTGGTGCCCAGTGACAGGACAGGGGGCAATGGGTATAAAATCGAATCTAGGAAGTTCCATCTGAACATGAGGAGGAACTTCTTTCCTTTGAGGCTGGCAGAGCCCTGGCACAGGCTGCCCAGAGAGGTGGTGGAGTCTCCGACTCTGGAGACATTCCCAACCCGCCTGGACGCCATCCTGTGCCCCCTGCTGTAGGTCGACCTGCTCTGGCAGGGGGTTGGACCAGATGATCTCCAGAGGTCCCTTCCAACCCCTAACACTCTATGACTGTATGACATCATTGGTGGGAGACGCTAAGATCTTCTCACCTAGGGTAGCAGTTCATGTTGCTGCTTGGCGTGACACAGAAGGCAGGACTGAACCTGTTGCTCTCCATCCAGGAAAGTTCTCTGGTTGTATGGTTTGGGGATTCCTCATTTGTAAAGATGACCTTCATGAACAGCTGACCACCGTTAGGAAACCAAATTCAGGATGTTTTTGCTGAAAACCATGGCTGAAGGGAAGTAGTTATTTCCAGTCAGGCTAGGTAGCTAACCCTTACTCTTTGCCACCTTTCATTCCCAGCTCCTTACCGGCTTCTTACGATCTTTTCATGTGTCCTTAATTCATACATGAGGAGCTCAGATGTCTAGTTCGGAGTTCAGAATTTAATCTCCATGCATTTCCATTAATCTTTTTACCTTGTGTCTGCCATACCATAAATTTGATGACCTATTTTTTCTTTTTCAAATTATTCAGCTAAAGAAAGCATCTCGGGTAATACTAGAATACATCTCGGTGATAATAGAAACCTATTTAACAGACACATAACAATCATTGTGGTAAAAATGTGCTGTGGTCAGCGGAAATAACTTCCATCTTTGAAAGAAAATATCCTCCGTCTTTGAAAGTGTGTATTTGCTGCTGATTTAATGCTGTACATTGAAGGCTCCACAAGAGCAGGGCTGGGTTGGTGGGGGTTTTTCATTCGTTCTTTTCTGAAGAGGCATGAAAAATGGAAGCTTCTTTACAAATACATTCATTATACTTCTGATGAAAATAAATTCAGACAGTCTAACTCTGCTCTCTGAATTAGAAGCAACTTCCATAGCATCAACAATTCTCCCCGCCAGAGTTTTTGCACCAAGTGTAGCATACCAGGATCCTGGTATTTTCCCTAGGAGGTACGTTCACACAGGTACGTTATAAAGACCCCGTGACAAATATCTGCAGCTGATTTCTGCAATTATGATTACAGCAGGCACTCACACACTCTGCAGCTCACTCATCTGCCCTGTCCGCTCTGGGAAATTCCAATAGCGTCGGAAACACTTTGCCCAGATGCCTCTGAGCGCTCACTGGATGTTCAGGTGACTTGAGTTTGCTCTGTGGTTACCTAACTGGACCTGGCATATTGCTTTATTATAACTTAATGATTAGAAAGGTGCTTCATAGTAATTGTGTATTACAATTACTTTCTTTCTTCCTGAAATATAAGCTATTGATCATTTAAAGTATCGTTTAACTGGGGCAGAGAACCTTGCGCAAAGATAGACTGTTGATTTTGAAATAATTCACCTTACTTAGTTAATGTGGTTGCCTTATAAACTCTGCTATAATGTCAGGAAAACTTGATGTTTAACTTGCCTTAGAGTACAGCTCCATGTAGGGTCAATTTAAAGTCACCAAGACTGACCCAATTAGGTAAACTCTTGGAGGGATTACATGCATATTCTGGACACTTATTAGCCAGAAGAAAATCACTTTGAAGTTTGGGATCCATAAAGCTGAAGACAAGCTAAATGCAGGCTCTTGTATATCTCCGACATGTTGGATAGATTAGTCTCACACTTTATAGTTTTATAGGGCTATTTTGGAACAATTCTTTTAAATGCAACTACTAATCAGCTTGGAATTGCCTAAGCTGTTATTGGGGTCCTTTAGGGTTTTTTTTGAAAACTCGTAAAAAAAATCAGGCTGTGTATCACATGCGGGGAATTGCATGAATTAATCTAGGTATAACAAAAAGGTGTTTCAAACACATAAAAGGAGTGTAGTAGTTGGGAACTTACTCAAATCGGAACCTTCACTAAAAGTTATGTTTTTTGATACAGTGCTTTCATAATTATATGGCAAGGTCATAAATACAGGGTAAGTTTTTAGAAGACAAGATAAATGAAGACTACAGTAAGGGAGACTTTTCTTCATAGCATTCCAGTTTCCATGAACAAAATGTTCAGGTCTTTAAAATTAACATTTAAATATTTTCTAGCTAAGAATTACCTTAAATTAAAATGGGATTTTTGTAAGAATAAACATACAAAAGCCGAACATTCAGCTTTTGGATTTGTAACTGGTGAGTTAAATTGCACACTCTTGACTCATAATTGCCATTTAGGAGGATGTTAAAGTTGAGACTTCCAAAATTATTAATTCATCTTAAGGACATCTTTTGATATGCTATTTATTGATGATGGTTTTTAACTTTTTCAAATCATAGGGTGGCAATATAATAATAACTATGAGGTTTAAAAACACCACTTAGTTTTTAAAAGAGTGATTTTCTCATTTTGCTTATTTCTGGTTATAGAGAGATTTGTAATAAAACAATCAAACTTCTTGAAAGCTCTGTAGTGACAAAGACATAGGCAAATGTCCTGTCTTAAAATACTTTCCGTTAAAATTAAACTGAACAAAAAGCAGCATGAGGAAAAATACTTGAGAATGAAAGTTGTTATTTTCAGGGGATACATTAAACTTATGAGTTATACAATTCAGTGCTTCCCATTTTATTCTTAAAAGGGAGCAGGGATAGAGTACACAACTCTGTTAAGGCTTTGTTTCCGTAATAAAAACCTGAATTATCCCAGGAAAATAAGAAATGTCTTCAAAATACATAAAACCTTTTGTCCCTACTGCTTTTTTCAGGAGTCCTTTTGAAAATCTGTACCATACTGTGTTTAAACGGAATGAAAAAAGGCGCTTGTGTTTACCTCTGGTAGTCCAGTGCCAAATCTAAGGGGCCATGCACTTGTCTGAGAGTACAAGGTAAATTGAATGTGGAACAGAAAACTGGTGGACGATTCAAATCCAGTTGCTGAGTCACACTGCACTTCTGTGCCCGTTCCAGAGGTACGGAGCAGGCAAAAATCGTGCTTAGAAGCGTGAAGGCTCAAGGATTAGATTAGATCGCATATAGATTTCCAGTGATATTCTAGAGGGACGCTACTGAAAAGAGAAACTGATAAGGACGATTTAATTTGAAGCTATTGCTTACGGATTGAGGTCAGTTGCTTCATTTCTTCTGAAAATCTGGCCATCTTTGGTTTCAGTGATTTGTGACAACTGTTTCTGCGCTCAAACCAGAAGTTAGACGCAAGGAAATTGTTATAACGTTCCAAAATAATATTTGCTATCATCTGACATCATTGGCCTTCTGCAATGCCAGTTTAGTTTATCTGGCCAGAAGAGACTCGTCTGTTGAAAACATACAAAAGTGTCATTATTACAGACAGACAGACAAGAGAGTGTTATTTCATCTAGAAATTCTACTGGGAGCTCGTACTGACGGGGACAAGGAGTTAGCAATAGTCTAGCTATGAATACACTTGGCCTTCGCCTTGAAGCAGAAAGTGGGCCTGGAAGAGGAGAAGATTTACACAGCCACGGAGAGATACGCCTTTTGTTTCTCCATAGACGGAGGACAAAAGAGTGTGAAACTCAAATGGGAGGCAGAACGTTCACAGTAATTGGGAATAGGATCTGGTGGCCATAAAAAGTCTTTTTTTTTCCGCTGCTAGTAGTTACAGTTTCTTTCGCGCTTCAATATATAGTGGTTGTGGATGTCCTGGAAATGTTTTGTAGGCCATGTAGTTCATACGCTACATAATTTATCACCTGTCACATGTTAAATTGAAAGATGAGTTGATCGTGCTGTAAGCTCGTTCCTCATGTAAGATTTTTGCATTGCTTCAAAATGTGAGAAACGGCAGCTGGACAGTATGATCCCTGACGTTCACATTTTGGTTTTGACCCCTCAAGAACTACAATTTCTGGAATTCATAGAATAGTGTAGTCCCTTACACTTCAAGTCTACCTCTGAAGTTTCTGTCTCCTGGAGCTCCTCCACTGGATCTTTAACTCTGACACTAAAACCATGTAAATGTCAGGATAACCAACACATTTAAACATTTTTTTCTAACAGCTCAGCTGAAAAGTGTTGTCATAAGAATTTGACTGGGTTCTGGTGTAGCAGTTGGGCAAAAGGAGGGATTGTTTTTTCATTGGCTTTTTTTGGAGAGGATTATATTATTAATAACGCAAGTATGTTCTATTTCCAGTCACAGTTCTGTGACTCGAGCTCCTCCATTGTTTTAGTCAACTGGATTTAATGCAGCGAGAAGACAAACATTAACTGTATTTTTAATTCCTACTGAACACTGAATACACCATTATTTTGTGTGGTTTCATGTCTGTCAGACATTTTTTAAAATAACTATGGAAGGAGTAAACTAGAATACAGATGTATCCCTTTAGAGTTCTGCTTTGTTGCATATTGTCTGGAAAGCTCAAGCATGCTGTGTACTATGGAAAACGTTTGTTCCTGTCACTTTGCAAGAAGAGGTAACTCCTACCAGTTTTGAGGCATGGAAATCACACAGATCACCAAAATGTAAATGATTAGATTAAAGGAAAATACAACTGCCATGGAGGTTCTAGTTGATACTGTGATTGCAGTTTTTGCACGCCCAAACTTTTTAAATGGTGCTAGAACAGGAAGGGTTTGTTTGAGTTTCATTTGCACTGAAGTGAAAAGATTTTTTTGCCAGTGAATTAGTCTGTACTTTAGTGCGGAAAAGTCTGTACTTTAGTAACTTTGGCACCACGCGTGGATTGTTCTGGTTTTACTATTTTTCAGTACAGATTTGTTGTATGTTACATTTTTTAACAGCCTTAAAATTCACAATACTTACAATTTCTTCTCTATAGTTCTCTGCAAAGATAGGGAGGTCTTTGGCAGTCTTTCTTGAGTGATATCATCTTTTCAGTGTTGATCATCTGCACAGCATCTGCCGTTCATTAGGAGCCCGACCAACTGTGCTGATAGAGTCTTATTGACTTTGATGGATCATGAGCTTTGGATTGTCAAACAGGAACAAACACTCCAATTCCTAAATTCCCTTCAGTATGTATATGTTAAAGTTTGCTGGATCATGACATTAACGACAAGAAAACTTCATCTGTTAATTTCTGTTAACTTTTGATAAGACTGATCTAAAAATTACAGGGGCAGAAACTTGAGCTGCTAGCAGAAATAAAATATGTCTTCAAGAATAAGAATTTGAGTAATTTCACAGAAAACTCATCCATAGTACAGCACTAAATAAAGAACCTGTACGATAATCAGATTTACATTTTCTTTCTATATTTCTTTTTTTTTTTTCCCAATTAATCAGAAAGCCACATTGGTAGACTGGTATCTGAAAAATGTTGCGAAACTTGTTGTTTCTTCTCTTTCTTGTTGTGTACTTCTATTCCTGAAATCCCTATCATTTGGTGTTAGAGAACTGTTCAATTTTCTGAAATTAAATGAAGGCAGAAACTTGCTTTGAATCCTTATGACCTTAGCCAATAAACACATTTCATCACTATGGTTGCAAAAAACAAATAGCCAGTATTGCAGTGTCTCTCGTAGGCACAGAAGAATTAGTTGACAGGGAAGGATTTGCTCTCTGATACTAGGCTAAACCTGAATTCTTGAGGGAGAAACAGTGCAAATAGGGTGAATAGATGAGATGAAATCTCAGAGTTAATATTTTATTGGTAATGTAGGCTTGTATTTGATCAGCTTTAACGTATTCTTTTAAGAAAAAATTCTGCTTCAAGACCCTATTTCGAGTGTACAAACAGTGCTTGTGCCATGGCAGATGAACCGTTCCACGACATCTTTTCCAACTGGCGTGATCATGGTGTTCTCTGTGCGCCTGCTCCCGAGAGGGGAAAAAAAGCAGAAATGGTAAATACACCTCCTGATGTGGGCTCCGTGTGGGGGACAATAGCATGAGCTAATTGCTGGGGCGGGAGAAGGGCAGGAGTTAATCTGCTGGTTTGAAAAACATCGCACTAGAAATATTAATGCAAAGCCAAAAATTTGAAGATTAGCAATTTAGGGTTCCTGTGCAACTTCAGTGGTCAATGGCACGTACATTATGGTACAGATTTTAATTACAGAGACATGTAAAAATTCCAAATACCATTCAGCACACAAGTACTCAGTATTTGTTTGAATTCCATCATTAAAAGTGGTCCAGAGCTTCATTTGCTAAACTTGTTCAAACCCATTTAAAGCAAGCATCATATGCTTCATCATATGTGGACTTTCCGAGGACTTATTTCCTCATAACAGTGTTTCACAAGCACTCAGGCGTTTATTTTGAAGGTAGGCTTCATGACATGAGATGCTATTGCTGTCCCCATTTTATGGAATCAAGTTGCAGAATCAGATTGCAGGATCAAAATAGAAAGTACCCGCTAACATTTAATATCTCCATCAGTGACACAGACGGTGGGATCGAGGGCACCCTCAGCAGGTCTGTGGATGACACCCAGCCGAGTGGTGTCTTTGACACGCCTGAGGGATGGGATGCCATCCAGAGGGACCTGGACAGGCTGGAGAAGTGGGTCCATGAGAACCTCATGAGGTTCAACAAGGCCAAGTGCAGGGTCCTGCACCTGGGGCGGGGCAACCCCCAGTGTCAAAACAGGCTGGGGGGATGACGGGATGGAGAGCAGCCCTGAGGAGGACGTGGGGGTGTTGGTGGATGAAAAGCTGGACACAAGCTGGCACCGTGCGCTGGCAGCCCAGAACACCCCCGGCCCCTGGGCTGCATCCCCGCAGTGGGGGCAGCAGGGCCAGGGGGGGATTCTGCCCCTCTGCTCCGCTCGGGGGAGACCCCACCTGGAATCCTGGGTCCGGCTCCGGGGGTCCCAGCAGCAGGAGGACACGGAGCTGGTGGAGCGGGGCCGGAGGAGGCCCCGGAGATGCCGGGAGGGCTGGAGCCCCTCTGCTGGGAGGACAGGCTGGGAGAGCTGGGGGGGTTCAGCCTGGAGAGGAGAAGGCTCCGGGGAGACCTTAGAGCCCCTGCCAGTGTCTAAAGGGGATTTATAAGAAAGGTGGGGACAGACTTTTTAGCAAGGCCTGTTGCAACAAGACAAGGGGTGATGGCTTTAAACCAAAAGAGGGAAGATTTGGACTAAATAAAAGGAAGAAAATTTTTACACTGAGGCTGGTGAAACCCTGGCCCAGGTTGCCCAGAGAGGTGGTGGCTGCCCCATCCCTGGAAGCATTCCAGGCCAGGTTGGACAGGACTTGGAGCAACCTGGTCTATGAAGATGTCCCTGCTCATGGCAGGGGGGCTGGACTAGCTGGGCTTTAAGGGTCCCTTCCATCCCAAACCATTCTGTGAGTCTATGACTTGTTTCCAAACTAGAAACTTCAGGCACCTGGATAGGCAGAGTATTTAGCAGTCTATTTTAGTATATACATATTTTAGTATATATATATTTAGTATATTTCAGTTTCCATAAGCCTAAATTGCTTCATAAACTTAGTTTTAATCAAAGGCTCTTTGTCTGAAGCTACTTTGTCCTTCCAAAGTACCACGCACAAGAGAGTGCTGAGTGATAGATCATGCCAGATTCATCCTCCACCTTTCCCCTAGTCTTGTATGTTTACGCAAAAGTTTTTGTAAGTTAGTGACCTCTTTTCTATTTTCTTATCTGAAATAGCAGATAGCATTTTTCTTTTTTCTCATTTCTTTAATGTACTGTATTATTTTCTAACTACTTCATTTTTCTTCCTCTGTGAAAAAGAGATTATCGGTGTGATAACTGGCTTTCTAGAAATGAAAGAAAGATGGAGTGAAGGCTAAAACACTGCAAAGATTGTCTTGGTCTTGAAATGGGGGGGGGGGNAAAGGGGGGGGGGGGAAGAGGTATCTATACTGCTAAGTACATGACAAGGAAGACTACTTATCCATAAAAATTGCCCTTTTCCTGAGTCGGTGCAGGAGTCATTAATGACTTCGAAGTCTTTTTTGTCATGACATCACTTCCAAAATCAATATGGTTATTAGATTATTTTAAAATGCCTTAAACTCTGTTGGAGGAAAATGTATCATGCTGGATCCATCAGCCCGAGCGAGGCCAGGCTGCTCGGATCGGCAGCGGGGGCGTGTTCCCAGCGGGCATGTCCAATGTGGATCCCTCCGGCACCTGGCCTCAGACACCCAGTCTGCCCAGTAGCTGGCCCTGCCTCCCAGTCTTCCCAGCTGGGGGCACCTGGACACAGGAGCTCCTGAGGCTGCTGCTCCAGTTGTGGGTACAGACCAATGGCACACACAGCTGGCCGAGATTTCCCAGTTCCCAGTGCAGACAGAACAGAGACCTCCCCACCCAGGAAAGACTTCGAAAGGAATTTGATAAGACAGAGACTGCGCTGATCCGTTCACCCACGACCAGCCCTTTTTATCCTCTTACCCCTTTCTTTTCCCACACTTGTTCCTCCCCAAATCACCTCAACCCATCCCTTTTCCCCATTTTCTATTCTTTTCCTAAACATCCTGCAAAAGTCCTGTGCAATCCCAAAATGCCCTTCCCCTGCATCCCACAGTGTGTCCCATGGCCCTGGGTAGTAAATCCCCTTAGAGCAACAGGCGACCTGGAGAGCTGCTCCCCATGAAACCCATCTTGATGGAGCTTTTTGAAACCCAACATCTTGATGGGTTTCACGTCTGGACAATGGGGCTATGGCTCTGCTGGGACAGCCCTGGGAAGGGCCCAGAGAAGTTCTTTGTTCCTTGGGGGGGCCTGAATTTGGGTTCCCAACTGCCATTGTGCCCCTGGGCTTGTGGAGGTGAGCCATTAGTGGGCTGATGGCTCCTTTGATGGGCCGTTGTCTCCCTGGGCTCCTCTGAGGGGGTGCAGATGAGCTTTTGTCAGGTAACCCAACAAATCCCAGCGCAGATGGTATCAGTCTTGTTCATGACCACACTCTTCCTTTACCTGTCCTCCTTTCTGAATTGTTTCTGCAGACAGAAAGCCTTTGTCTGGAGACAGGCAGCTGGGGCAAAATGTAAATCCTGTTTCAGATATTTTGGAGTGGAATTAGACAAATCTCCAGTGTAGCAGAGTAGACGTGTGCCGCGGCCAATCGAGGGGTCCCTAGAGGCTCTGCTGGTTGGAACACAAATGAAGAGTTCCAGTGGTGGGCACCTTCATCGTACAATCCTCATCCATGTCTGAGCAAAGCGGTGTAGAAACACCTACAGCGACTGATACTTCTACTGGCTCTATTTTGGGATATCATACTTCGGGGAACTGATATTTCGGGATGTGGGTGCTAGCCTTTTCCAGAGACTCTGCTCTTTTTAACATTTTTAGTGCCATTGAGTTTTGAATGAAGTTAAAATCCATATATTTTCAAAAGTAATACCTGTTTTTCCAAAAGACTAAGCAGACATTTAGATGAGACATTAAATTTGGTTTTTGGCTGCTGGAGTCATCTTCTGTGAACATCTAAATCTTCTACCCACTGAAAATTACTATTTCTGTGGATGTCTGTTGACCCTTGCCTTTACATAATAAGATTTTATGTGTAGGTAAGATGAAATTTAGACTGTAGTGACAGCAAAAAGAGCATCCTATATCACACTTGAAAACTGTTTTTTTTCTGTACAAATATAGTTTGAATAAGGCTGCACTGGTTGCAAATTGAAATAAGAGATAGAATAAGCTGCATAATAAGCATGAAATACTTATTCAAATAACATTTGGTTAATGAAGGCATGCTCTGAGAAGCATAGTGGGCTCCCAGATGCGTAGATTTGCTTCACAAAATTGTGCTTCTACACTCAACACGGGGCCAGAGCTACTGTGTTCAGAAGGTGCAGTTCTCATTTTGAAAACCAAAATAAAAAATTCTTAACTGTCTCGTTCTGGAAACAGAGCATGAAGGTATTCCTGCCAATTTATGGCACAGGTGAACGTGCCAAATATAGTCAGTTTTCTCTATGAGGTTGTGTCTTTGCTTATGAAAGACAAAATCACTGCTCAGCCTGTACCTCAGCTGCTTTGTGTTTATTTATTTTCACATCTGCTTCACTGAAAACTGTACCAGAAGGTACGCAGAATAATCTACAGGGCTTAGACAATTTACTGATGTTTCTTTTTTCACTTGAGTAATGTACAAAGAGGAAAGACGCAAGTCGTGATATTCAGTTGAGCGCTGTATAGCACTTTGCAGGAGTATGGAGGAGATATGGGGAGGTTTGGCGTTAGAATGGTATCGTTTGTGACAGCAGGGCAGAATATAGATAGTAGGCGGGTGAAAGAAGGCAAATTTGTTAGTTAAACAGAAGAGATCCACATACATCAGCCTTATTGGCTGAATAGTATAATCCAAAAGGACACCGGTGAGAGCTATGACATGGAAAATAAGCTGGTTAGAATAAAATCCGATTACAAAGCAGATATCTGATGATATTATAAAAAAATATTAAGTACTTAAAAAAATGATAGAGAATTTTCTCTGCCTGCAAGAAAAAAAAAAAAAAGTTTAAAAATGTAAGTTTTTGCAAGGTTTGTTAGCTGCAGAAATGTCATTGTTGAAGAAAATGTCTTCAGTGTTGCCCCCAGAGGGAAAACACCCATTACACATTTAGGTGGCAGAACTCCCATAGCAAATTAGGAGTCTAAAACTAGGAACAAATGGTCCACTTGACTTGATTATTAACTTCTGGGAATGCTTTTTCTTTTGAAATTATGACCTGTGCTGCTGAGGACTTCATGTATGAAGGGAACAACTAGATCCCCTGTTAAGGACATAGGGAAGTGAACAGCCAGGCAGACATCAATGATGTGCAGTCACTTGTGGAGCATTCCTTAGGAAATCAGACCTCAAGTGTCCAATTAAAGCAACCTGTGAAAGCCCTTAGTTTAGAGCTCATGGAATTCTGTGGAAGAAATCCAGATTGGTTCCACCACTATTCAGCAGTGACTGTAAATTACAGATTATTAAATGCCTGCTCTAGATACAGCTTTTAGTGGTGATGACACCCTAACAGATGTCACATCTGAACGAAATCAAGCATTATATCCATGTTCTCTTGATTTACTATTTTAGGAATGTAAACATTTCCCTACTGCTATACTGAAAGATGTTGGCATAGGAGTTGGATTTTTCTTTTAACTATAGCAAAGGACTTGGCAACGGTGAGGAATATCAGAAATATGACTGAAATATATAAATATGAAATTAATTTATCAATTGAAGAGGCACAGCTCATGTGAACAGGCATAAACTTTTCTTGAATCCCTTAACCTAAAGGGATTGCTTCTAATTATGAAAGTGGTGTTAATCTCAATGCCTTTTCTGGTTTGGTTTTTCTTTAGCAAACCAAAAGAATTCCAATTAGTTCCAAACCTTACCAATTAGTTTCAGTTAAGACTGACCTTTTTTTCATGGGGGAAATTGCAATGTGCATGTAGAGATATCACTGAACATCAAAGGTTGGACAAGCCGCTGTCACCTCCGTTAATCCCGTTTTGCTACTGATGCCACGCGTCAAAAGTCGGGACCGACCCAGGGAGAAGACAGCCCACGCGGTTTTCACGGAGAGAGCGGAATTCTGGTACTGGTTCTTAAAGAAAGACGTAGGTAGGTCCAGGTCTGAATCAGAGGTCAACGCAGAGCGGAGACGCGCCTTGTTTTCTTTTTGAGCCCTTGTGGACTCTTTTTGAACTTCAGGTCTTGCACGTGCATTTTAGACGAGTTCTGCTTCGGATTTGAAAAGTTTGGAACCGCCTTCGGTAAAACGGGTGGTGATCCCTGCAAAAGGGGCAGGAGTGTGGTGAAGAAGGCAGGCAGTCACTTCCTCTAAATTTTTCCTTAGAAATGACAAAGCCAAGGCTACGACTATGCCATTATGTTACTGCGCGTTCATTGTGCTATTGCGTATCGTACGTGGTTCTGGTTCCCTCACCCCCCTGATCTCCCACCGGGGTTCCTGCTCAGAAGGTAGTAGTATTAAAAAGGTAGGAGAAAAGTGGTGAGGAAGGTCGAAAGAATAGAACACAACCACGAAGGCATGGAAAAATGGAGGAAGATAAGGCTTTTCCACCTCGAAAGCAGCCAAATGTAGGGTGATATAACAGGGGTTACCAGTTGCTGGAGGCTAGAAGTGCAACTGAGAGAACAGTATTTGCTCAGTTGTTACGTTCTCCTCTGGATATGTAGTTTTGGTTGCTACCTGTGGAAAGATAATGAACTAATTGGACTTCCAGGGCATCCTTATGTTCCTGTGACACCTCAGACTGAGGCAGTAGCAGTTCATGATCGTAAACTGCACGGACAAAGCAAGGAAGCAACTTAATGCTCATACCTAAAATGCAAACTACTCTCCTATAATTTTTTTTTTTCTAGAAGGATCTAGATACAATACAGAAGTAAGGCAAATCCTAACAAGAAACACACTGAATTCTTTCTGAGAGGACTAGGAATCTGTTTGCTGTGTGAGCAGATCTTTAGTAGGATTAAACTGCGAAGCGTTTTATAAGAAGTGAAAGACTATAGGGTCTGCAGACAGGTTTCCTCTAATTTGTAATTTGTCAAAATTATAGCCCCCGGTTTTGTGAATTCCCCAGTGGTATTAGCTAGCCCATCTTTCAAGGCATGAAAGCAGTAAGAGGGAAGGAAAGCCATATTGTTGCCCCACTTGGATTTGCTGTTTTCCTTTTAAGGGTGAATAACATAATAACCTTTCTAAAAGTGCATTCTTGTTGAGCGTCAGGGGACCGTAGGAATTCTCTGTCTTTCTGAAGCACGTGAACCCATGGATTGTCTAAGCTGCCTCAACTAAACACAGTTTAAAATGCTTATTTATCTTTATTTTGTCATAAGCCCATATGAATAAAAGGTAACATTTCTCTGAAAAATACTGTTGAAACAGCTTGAACCGGATACCGACCATTTAGCCAGTTTTTGCCCAGGTGTGGTTCTCCTTCATCTCACTAAGAACGTCTGTCGAGCAACTTTTGCATACTTGTCTGCATTTGCAGAGGTATTTTGTGGTTTGAGAGACATGGAAACAAAATGTTGCTATTTCCAGTCTATAAATACCTGAAAATAAGCCCATTTGCAGTCAATTTAATTTTACTTTATTTATACAACTGTAAACAGCCATTGAAGTTTATTGCTTTGATGCTTACAGTTCTCTACCACTTTAAAAACTCGCTCTAAATTTTCCCTTCCCAAAATAATCAAATTTTGTGCATAAAATTTAGTGATGTGAAGAGATAAGGGAAAGCAAACAGGAATTATTTACTATTCATGCGGAGTCTCTGCTGATAAAGCAATATGCTCCTTATCTGTTGATTTAAAAGATCAAATGTGGTACTCAAGTTACATTTCTGTTTTGGTTAGGTAAGGTCAAATAACCTTCACCTCTGTACTCTCACCTTCCCATTTTTGAATGATTGTGATAAATTAGTCGTTGATAGAGATCAGACTTATTGAAACTATAACTTGAAATGTTTCAGAATAAATGTAGATTTTTTTTGAGCACTGCTTACTGAGTGCAAGTGAAAAAGAGAAATAATTATGCTGTAAATCCTGTGTAAAGATCATCCTAAAATTTAATTGCTTGTAGTCAGATTAAATTCCAGTGTTCCCTCACGGGACACGGGGTAGGGGTGGGCTGGGCAGTCCTGGGTTGATGGTTGGACTCGATGATCTTAAACGTCGCTTCCAACCTGGGCGATTCTGTGATTCTATGATTCTATGGTCAAGGTTTCCATGACCACCTTCGAAATTCTTCTCCTTTAAATAGTTTGAGTGGATGAAACTGGTGAGGTCATATGGGCTTTTTCTTTCCAGAGATTCCCAAATGGCATAGATGTTGTTCCGAATGCCTTAACTGTGCCTGGCCTAACGTGGTCATCACTAGATAAGTCGTCACAAAGGTTACTTACTGTTCTGTTATCATGCTGTTCTTGGTGGGCATCAGGGTAGACTAACGGACATTTCAGCAGGCTTCATCTGGAAGGTTCACAAGTCCTGTTTCGTCAGCCCCATAATGCACAGCTGCGTCTTCGTTCCCTGCAGGAACAGGATCATTTGCTAACTGATAAGACAAAGTCTCTCTTGCAAAACTTAATTTCTGGCACCATTAATCCTGCTTTGCAGAAGGGAATTCTGCAACATTAGCCTGCGGAGTAGAGCGTTCCTTTCTGGGAGGTGGGATTTTCAAGAATACCTGGGTATCTTTGTAGACTGGCGATGATGGCGCTGTGCAAGCTGTGCAGCGCACTGATGGTAGGAGTAGAAGTGAAAGGGTATTGCTATTTTAAAAAAACATGCCTGGAATTGCATTTTCTGAGGGATCCAGTGCTGTCGGCTTCTGTTTAGGAAATTCCGAACACGCGGAGGACAGTGCTGGGTGCTAGAGGAGGTGCGGCATAGCGGTTCCTGGATCCTACCCTGTCCAAGTCCCTCAGCCTGGGACAGCTTAAGGCAGGGATAAAAGTCCAAACAACAGGGACTGTAGGCAACTGCTGAGAAGTGACAAGTGGCACAAAACGTGCCCTTATTTTCCTCTGGCCCATAAAGCGTTTGAAATAAGCATTGAATAACGATGTATTCTTAAAAAAAAAAAAAAAAAANAAAAAAAAAAAAAAAAGGAAAGGAGGATCTTAATCATTTTAATCCTGGATTTAAACCAGATTTCAACAGTAGACAATAAACAAGCCTTGGGCAGATGCATTGAGCATTGACAATAAAAGAGCATAATTAGGAACCATTCTTTAAGAATTAGCCGTTGATAGAAGCCTTATTGGAAAAAAATAGCAGGTAAATTAAAGACTATCATACATAATCCACAAGGGGGAAAAATTCGATACTCAAATTTGCTAACATCTGAGCATTTAAGTTTCTTGTTATTTTGATGCTCTTAATGTAATCGGGCATGTGACCTACTAAATTAATTAGTCTTCCTAATTATTATCTGGCAATAAAGAGTATGAGGTGGGTTTTTCTGAGCATTTTGACTGAAAAATTCACACCACTGTTTATCTGGCAGAGACACGTTATGTTAATATATCCCAGATTTAAAAAAGCAAAATGAAAAGTGAATTTGCAGGGATGGAAAAAAATCATCTGTACTCAAATGAATGGAATTTATCTTATTTAATCAAAGCAAACAGCTCTTAAGCTGCCTTCTGGATGAACAGCTTTTCCTTAACAGTCCCGTGACAAATACTTTTAAAGAGTGAAAGCCATCAGAGAAGATGGAGATTAGATCTTGAGATCGTACAGTAGAAAAGGAGGAAAGAAAAAGGCAGCAGAATTGCTTGAAAACTTAGTTAAATCTTATGTGTTTGTAAATACAAACAATCCAATATTTGTTTGTAATATTGTTTGTAAAAACAATACAATTTCTATAGTATCAAAGCATCAGATTTATTGATATTTCATGGGTTTTGTTCTTTCTTCCTTAAAAGCACTTCAGTGTGTCCATATATTTAGAAATGTTTCTAATGCTCGTTTTGGTGAAGTGCATACGGCTTCTTTTTAATGTCTGCTTAATGTTAATACTTCCTCTCTTTGCAATATTTCAAATGAAGAACTTGTTGGATAGTAGTAATCAAAATATATTTGTTGTTTCTTCTAAATGAGCTATTGTTCGTCTCTTTATAAAACCCGTTTTGCAAACTCAATAAATTAATAGGTAATTCGAAAAAAAAAATCTGAACTTAATAGAAATGGTAACTGTCTATCACAGCAAAAGTGGCATTTTGAACCAGAGTTCCTAAATGTCTTGTGTCCCCAAGATACTGACTTGAGAAGCTCGGTGTAATAGAAGCTTGTAACAGGAACAACAATTTTAGGTTCCTGCATTCTGTATTAGAATTTTCAGTAGTTCAAAGGCATTTTCTTAAACTCGAGTTGCTCGTGAATTATTTTATAATCGAAATGATGTTGTGTAGCAATTTTTCCTCCATAAATAGGAAGTCCTAAAGTATTCAATAAGAAGAATGTAGTTAGACCCACAGTATCATAAAATTGGCATTTTGTGAGGGGCACAGCTAAAGGTGCCACTCAAAAATGCTGTTAAACTCGTGCCTGCGTTAACTGAAGTTCAGATCTTACTTTCCTTGGCATATTGGAAGAAAGGATTTTAAGGATCAGGTGTACAAAAGATACACTGAGTGTGGTATATAAAATTAAGTCTGCTCTCCATTTCATGCACCCATCAGAATTCATTGGGTCTTCCTAGCAAGGAATATTTCCTTGTGCAGTACAAAGCACAGTCATGCTTCTAGTTTTGAATACATCTGGAATTAAATGAGAACTGGAATTAAATCAGTCCTAGTGAGAAACTTTGCCACATGAATTTAGGGATAATTTTCTTTCCTTTTATTATCCCAAGTCAGTAGCTTTCAAACTGTGTAGCACTTTGCTATGTTTGACTTTTTTGCTTTCTGTTTTAAGGTCTCTTAATTCTGTGTCTCGTACAACATGAATTACACTGCATACCCAAGGGAAGAACTTGACTTAGGGAACACAAATTAAAAGATATGTCAAACATAAAAGAGGGATCAGGCATATGTCACATGTCACCTTCTGGAATGTGGTTTAGAAATCAGGTACAGCTCATAATGTAAGGAAGATCAATACCCTATTTGACATTTTTTCAGTGCCAGTTTTGATCATCTACATGTTTGTTTGAAATCTTGGTTGTGAAGTGAACCATACTGAATTGATCAAGAGCACTTCAGCGTCCATCTCACGCTTTCTATACTATTTCCAAGTCATAAATCACCTAAAGTCTTTCAAGAGTTGCTTTAGTGTTCAGTCTTTTCCTACAGCTTTCTTTTTAATATTATAACTGATCAGATATTGAAATAAAAATGTCAGAAAGGAAACATAAAATTAAAACTTTTCACAGTACCTTTATTCACAGCTGTAACTTGGTGTTTCCAAATGTATTCCCAAAGACTGAAATTTTTCCCCAGTCAAACACAGAATCATAGAATCACAGAATCACTTGGGTTGGAAGAGACCTTCAAGATCAACCAGTCCAACCATAACCTACACTACCAAACCCACCCCTAACCCATGTCCCTCAGCACCACGTCTGCCCGGCTTTGAAATACCTCCAGGGACGGCCATTCCACCCCCTCCCTGGGCAGCCTGTTCCAATGCCTGAGAACCCTTTGGGTACAGAAGTTTTTCCTCATATCCAACCTAAACCTCCCTTGGCACAACTTGAGGCCATTTCCTCTTGTCCTGTCGCTTATTCCTTGGGAGAAGAGACTGACCCCACCTGGCTACAACCTCCTTTCAGGGAGTTGTAGAGAGTGAGAAGGTCTCCCCTCAACCTTCTCTTCTCCAGGCTGAACAATCCCAACTCCCTCAGCCGCTCCTCAGGAGACTTGTTCTCCAGCCCCCTCCCCAGCTCCGTTGCCCGTCTCTGGACACGCTCCAGCACCTCAGTGTCCCCCAATGGAATGCAAACAGTTGCATTCCAATCAGTTGTTACATCTCAGTTATATTTGATGTATTTCTATATTTCTTGGTTAATTCTTGAGCTTTACTTGACACTTCTGCTTCATACTTCTGTTTCAAATACAGTTGCTGTCACCAGTTGTGCAGTATGGACCAAACTACTGTTTTTTGGACTTGAATCTATAGACATCTCTTTTGTCCAGCTCCTGAGGCGTGCTGTACCATCACCACCAATGTACTACGGTGGAATGTGAGCTGCTTAGTTTTCCCTTGGGAGCTCATCCACCCTCCTTCCTTCCTTAGGAAAAGTAACTCATACTTGCCTTTTCTGGAGCTGCCATCTCAGTGCAGTGCTTGAATGTCGCTCCCTTTTTGCATTCATATAGGAATGTTACTTCATCTACAAAGTCATGTTACTTTCTTTATAAAACAAATTTGTTCCTCTGCTTAATCTAGTCCTGCTGTCAGAAGTGCTGGTTAGTGATCAATTGAATTCCCACTGCAGCGTGTTCTCTGTTTCACGCATTGCCATGCTGCTCAATCTCCGGACTACGCGAAACGTATGCAACCATGCTTTTATTTCTTGAAGCTTACTGCTTTTTGGCAACCTCCGTGTGACAGCTCTTGCAGAATACACACAGCTTGCTGGCTGTTGAACTGAAATCTGTATTTCGCATCTTAATGTTACAATACTATCTCTCATCCCTTTTCTGTAAGGCAAAAGAACATTCCCTGTAATTTGATTTAACTTTGTGCCCCGCCTTTGACAATGGATGCGTTATCAAACTTGTGATAATTCCAGCATTCTTGTTTTCAACACTATTCAAGTCAACCATGTAAAATTAACACTATACTTTGCAACTGCTGAGACCTTTCTGAGCACGTGTTACTTGCTGCGCTATCCAGGGAACTGACAATTTGAAGAAGCTGAGCCGCAGAGTAATTCATTATTCTATTATCATTTGTTTTGCCAAAGATGATTGATTTTTATTTTTACGGGCAGTGTAGAGCAATATTAAAATGCCATTATTTTAAAAAAAACTAATTAACCTGAAGAACAAATAAAATAGCTCTTAACATCTCATCAAAATTGGCTTGTCCAGAAATTGCAGGAGTAGCTATTTGGTCTCCACGACATAGGTTTGGCAGTCAAGATCTAACTTCTCTTCTGGCTCTTGTTTAAACAGTGTTGTGATTCTGGGAAAGCCTTTGTAATGTTTTTCTCCATCTATGAATGTAATTCTCGGTGCAAAATGGCACGTGGTCTGCAGGTGGGAAGTGGTGTGTAAAAGCTGGGTAACTATTATTCAGGTTAGGTACAACCTACCGTTTGTTATTTTATTCTGTCTCACATTCTTCTGCATCCAGGCTAACAGCAACGTCTCCTGCCTGGCAGTCGCACTGCAGGACAGTAGAAATCATAGAATCACAGAATGTTAAGGGTTGGAAGGAACCTCTGGAGATCATCTGGTCCAACCCCCTGCCAGAGCAGGTCACCTACAGCAGGGGGCACAGGATGGCGTCCAGGCGGGTTGGGAATGTCTCCAGAGTGGGAGACTCCACCACCTCTCTGGGCAGCCTGTGCCAGGGCTCTGCCACCCTCAAAGGAAAGAAGTTCCTCCTCATGGTCACATGGAACTTCCTATGGTCAAGTTTGTGCCTGTTACCTCTTGTCCTGTCACTGGGCACCACTGACAAAAGCCTGGCCCCCTCCTCCAGGCACCCTCCCTTGAAGTATTTGTAAACATTGATGAGTTTCCCCCCTCAGTCTGCTCTTCTCCAGACTAAAGAGACCCAACTCTCTCAGCCTTTCCTCATCAGAAAGATGCTCCAGCCCCCTCATCATCTTTGTGGCCCTTCGCTGTCCCCTCTCCAGCAGTTCCCTGTCCTTCTGGAACTGGGGAGCCCAGCACTGGTTGGACCAGGTGATCTCCGGAGGTCCCTGCCAACCCTGGGGATTCTGTGATTCTGGATACAAAGAAAAACTGTAGTTTGTGAGGGTTCTGTACTCAGCAGTTCTCGGTTGGTTTAGTCAGGATGAAACACTAAGAAAGGCCGCAAAAATTTCAGCTGTCTGGCAGAATTGTAGAATTACCCTTGCTCTCACCTTAAAAAGATATGTCAAAGAAAATGTCAGTGATGGCTTACTGGTGATGAGCAGACGTAGCTTTGTAAAACCTACTTTCCCCTTTTAAAATTGATGTTTTAGTCTATTTACAAACAGACAGAGGTACAATTTAAAAAATTGCCTGTAGCATATCTTGAGCAAACTTCACATGTTTGTCATTCCGGCCTAAGCCAGGAAACACTGGACCTCCACAACGTTTGCCAAAGCAGGCGGAAATACAAAACTTTCTGCTAGAAGATTTTATTTGTTTTTAATAATCAGCTATTTGGTTCTGAGTTGGGGTGGTGGTGGTATGAGGATTGCGTGTTGAGCACGGTCTTCACGCATATTGACTTTTGTTAACGATTAATTAACGTCAGGATGTGACAACTGGCAAGGTCATCACTGCAGAGCAGCAAGTGGAATGAAACAAATCTCTTCCTGTTACATGAAGGCTTTGCCTTAATACTTTGAATTGTTGTGACATATGCCGTAAGTTTCAGTTTTTCAAAACCACTCTCCGGTTATTTGTATTTGTTCAGTAAAAGTAGTCCAACAATTTGATTACAGTTTTCTTTGTGGAAAAAATAACCTAATTAAACCTGTCATTTGTTTCAGAGTTCGAGCAAGTGTGGGTGATAGATTTGGCTGCCCAGCTTCGTTTGTTTTGAACTGGCAGCCAATTGGGTTGGCTGGCTGCTGAATCAAAACCAAATGGCAAAAAAAAAATAAATTCTTATCCTGTTCAGTGCAAGATTGCTGGCAGTTGATTTCAGGCAGCTTAATTCAGTCGGGAAAATCCCTATGAATTAACTCTCCCTAAACCCTTTTTTGTCTGCGTTTGTTATTAGCCGCACCATCCCTGGAGGTGTTTCCCAGCCGGGCAGACGTGGTGCTGAGGGACATGGGGTAGGGGTGGGGTGGGCAGTGCTGGGTTGATCATAGAATCATAGAATCACAGAATCACTTGGGTTGGAAGAGACCTTCCAGATCATCGAGTCCAACCATAAACCTCTGCCAAAGCCACCCCTAACCCATGTCCCTCAGCACCACGTCTGCCCGGCTTTGAAATACCTCCAGGGACGGCCATTCCACCACCTCCCTGGGCAGCCTGGTCCAATGATGGTTGGACTCGAGGATCTTAAAGGTCCCTTCCAACCCGGGCAATTCGGTGATTCTGTCTGTTCCTTGGATTTTAGGCAGTTCTGTTTCTTGGCTGTATTTGCCACGCAACATCTGATTGTTTAATTCCTTGCAAAGGAACTCCAGTAACAGTTTTCTGTCTCTCTTCTGCAGTTTATTGTGCCTCAGGCACAACAATCTCTAGTTGCTCTTTAGAATACAAACCCTTGTGCTCGCTGGGCTTCAACAAATCCGATTTTTTTTGCGTGTTGGAGCAGTGTGAGAAGTTAGCCGGGATCTAGTTTGGGCTGTGATCTCTTGTGCCAGGTTAAAACAGCTCAGGGTTTATTTTCTAGCAAGCAGCCACTGACGGTAGCTCTCAGAGCGATCTTTTGCCGTGAGTCCTGGCACAGCTTTTCTACGTCCATCAGCCCAAAATCTGCAAAAGTGGATGTGTAAGCAGGCAAAACCGGACAAGTGAAGTAGTCCCAGGATGCAATTAAAGAAATCTAACGTGCAAAAAAACCCCTTTACAATGTCACAGCTGGTATTTTGTACTGAGGAAATGAGTCTGAATGACTAAAAGATACCAGGTATGCAAAAGCGCCTGAATGTTAGCGCAGGATTGTTTATGCAGTATTAACTGCTTCGTTGTTTATTCATGGTTCCCAGCAGTTAATCGCATCTCTGTGCTTTTTCATATTTTTAGAAGCTGTGTTGTGCAAGAAAATAGGGTGTTGTGCAACAAAATGAGTACTGAATAAACAAGTGAAGAGCTTCATGCAGTGTCTTAGAAACGACGGTGCAATTCAACGTGTGCATTTCTGAGCTTCCTTTGCTGTTCAGCATACTGCCTTTTCTATAGGGCAAACATACGTACATGATTTTGTGTGATGACAGGTTATGAAAACAACCTCTCTTCTCATGCCCTTATATTTCTCAACACGTTTAGTAAATGCCAAGTTTTGAGATCGATTATTCCGGCAGACTTTTAAAAAATCACTAATAAAATAGCTGTTTGTTGAGAGGAAGAAAAAGTGATTTATAATCACCAAAAGAAGTCAGAAGTCTAAATATTCAAAGCCAGGTAGAGCCCAATAGAAGTGGCTGAAGTAGAATATTAATGAAAAAAATTAATTGATAACAAAAAATACATTTTCAAAGTATTATTTTCTTCTAACGCTATGTAAATAGTCTAAATCCCAAACAGATGTAACTCGTGCCAAATCAATTTCTGCACATCCTTTCCTTTCAGCAACTTGGAAAGTGATGTGATTTCTGCTTAGTGAAAATAAAAATTGGTCCAGAAAGCCCAGGCCATGTGGCTTTAACTGCTGTAGTATGACTTGAGCTGTTCGCTGTTTCTGACTGATGGCAGAAGCTTTATCTGAAAGAACATTGACATGAAATGGTGTTCTTGCAAAAAATCTGTTAGAAATTGTATATTACTGATAAAGAGAACTAAGAGGAAGGTCAAAGCTGTAGTGGACTGGCTATAGAACACAAGCAGAATCTAGTCTTAGTTAGTAAATAAATTGGGATGCTTTCAAAATTACGCTGTCTTGACAAACGGACTTACCCGTACCAATCTACTACGGGCATTATTCTTTTGACTGTTTCATTTAATCCCATGTGGGGTTTTCACTGTTGAGTTCTCAACAGAGTAACGTGTGGGAATTGCAGAGTTGAAGGGGAAGCTGACAGGGTCACAGTTGACAGGTGGATAAGGGGAGAGCAGCAGACGTCATCTGCCTGGACTTCTGCAAAGCATTTGACACTGTCCCATGTGACATCCTGGTCTGTAAATTGGATGGACATGGATTTGACCGATGGACCACTCGGTGGATAAGAAATTGGCTGAACAGTCGCACTCGAAGAGTAGCGGTCAATGGCTCGATGTCCAAGTGGTGAGCAGTGACCATGGTGTTCCTCAGGGGTCGGTACTGGGACCNCTGCATCCCCACAGCGTGGGCAACAGGGCCAGGGAGGTGGTGGAGTCTCTCTCTGTTCTCGTGAGACCCCACCTGGAATACTGTGTCCAGCTGTGGAGCCACCAACATAAGAAGTACATGGACCTGTTGGAGTGAGGCCAGGGGAGGCCACGAAAAAGATCAGAGGGCTGGAGCCCCTCTGCTGGGAGGACAGGCTGGGAGAGCTGGGGGGGTTCAGCCTGGAGAAGAGAAGGCTCCAGGGAGACCTTAGAGGCCCTTCCAGTATGTGAAGGGGGCCTACAAGAAATCTGGAGAGGGACTTTTTACAAGGGCATGTAGTGACAGGAAGAGGGGAAATGGCTTCAAACTGGAAGAAGGGGAGATTTAGATGAGATATGAGGCAGAAATTCTCTCCTGTGAGGGTGGTGAGCCCCTGGCCGGGGTTGCCCGGAGAAGCTGTGGCTGCCCCATCCCTGGAGGTTCAAGGCCAGGTTGGACGGGGCTTGGAGCACCCTGGTGTGGTGGGAGGTGTCCCTGCCCAGGGCAGGGGGGTGGAACCAGGTGATCTTCAAAGTCCCTTCCAACCCACATGCTCCACTAACATTTAACATTTGTCTGTTAAACTCTTTTTATAGACAAAAGCTGCATATTTAATGCTTTTGTGTGCAAAACTGTAATTTCATATGTATGTAAATAAAAAATAATAAGCTGATAATTACAAATATTCCATTGCAAAAATTATCAGTTCAAGCAAGCACAATGAAAGGAGATCATCAATTAGCATTCCAGACAAACTTCTAAACTCACTGTAACTTTGCTTAGGTTTACACTTTTTTAAAAAATTTTGATCAGTTTGGTTGACACACTGGGATTAAAAATGCTGCCTTTTGGGTTATAAAAACCTTATTTGTATACAGAAGAAATAGGTAAGGCTAAAAAACGTGGCATTAACTAAACAGAATACCTACATGCATGTGGACCATCTGTGAATTAAGTGTGTGGTTTCCCTCAAAGAAACCATTTCAAGTGCTTTTGTACTCAAAATATCAGAACGGAATGGAGGTGTGGAGATTGAACTGGAAAAAGCTGGGTGTATAAAGGAGTATTTATAGTGCATGGAATCCTTTTAATTTGGGCATATGAATGTTTTTCATCGCATGAAATCGGGTAAATAAGCTACATTGTGTGAAATAGCATGCGATTATCTCTAGATACATAAGTATAAATTAAATACTGAGGATGCTGAAACTATTCTAGATTTTTGATTTGAAATCTAGTGATTTCTAGATTTAATTTTTTTTAGATTCTGTGATTTTCAAGTTTGCTTAATCTTGCAAAAGAAACACCAGTATGCTTCACATTTGCAATACAGAATCACAGAAAGTTAAGGGTTGGCAGGGACCTCTGGAGATCATCTGGTCCAACCCCCTGCCAGAGCAGCTCCACCTACAGCAGGGGGCACAGGATGGCGTCCAGGCGGGTTGGGAATGTCTCCAGAGGCGGAGACTCCACCACCTCTCTGGGCAGCCTGTGCCAGGGCTCTGCCAGCCTCAAAGGAAAGAAGTTTCTCCTCATGTTGAGATGGAACTTCCTATATTCGATTTTATACCCATTGCCCCTTGTCCTGTCTCTGGGCACCACTGAAAAAAGCCTGGCCCCCTCCTCCCGGCCCCCTCCTAGTATACATATCTACTAAACGTCAGAGAATTGTAATTTGCCAGTTTTACTGAACTGTATTATCTTTATTGCATTAGACCATGTTCTGTGTCACACAAATAAAGGAGTTGAAGTTAATCTCCCCTAACGTTTGTATGTCCAGTACTTACCCAGGCACGTGAAGCTCTTCTCATGGTCAATGACTGTGAGTCAACACACTCAACAGAATCTGCAGTCCACTTCATTTGGCATTAAGTTGGCAACTACATTTGATTCAGTGGATCGCACCCCAAAACTAGCTCCGTGGAACACAGGCGGAGTCGGGGTCGAGCCGTACAGCTCTTGTCTGCGCTGTACACGCCTGCGCTTCAGGGAGGCGAATCCTGCGCAGGCAATCTGAGTTCTGGGGCTGAATCCGAAGTTCCGTGCAAGCCGTTGGCTCAGCAGAGATTCTCCAATGGGTTTGTGGTGTGGATTTTCCGGTACCTGCCCCGTCCAAGCAATTTGGGCATTTTATGGCAGGTTGAAGAAATCCAAGATGCCGAAGACGGGTGATACGGGCCCGTCAGCTCTTCTGCAGGTGCGCAGAAAACTTCTCTGGTGTTTCTTGATATGCTGCAAATCCTGTACCTGTTGGGCATCCTGGGCAAAGGTCTGTGCTGCCACGGTTTTCTCAGGCAGGATTATCAAAAAGAGAATTATTGGGGTAAAACCAGAATTATGTCAGCTCTCCTACATGTCCTGAAAAGCGTACCAAATGTATAGATTTCGATTGCTCTCTGATTTCTAGCAGTGATTTCTCAGAATGCAATATATATAATCGCATGCATGTAACAAGAAATAGAAGGGATGGCTTGGTCTATGGAAAGGTAGTCCCAAGTCCTCAAAACTAATTTGTCGCGTTGGTTTTATGAACCGCTGGAGCTGAAAAGACTCGGAGACCTTTTTGGAATTTCTTGGCAGAGCTAATACAATTGGCTGGGCCTAATGAAACACAAGGCACCTCAGCGAGGTATGATATTGTTAGCGTTAGAAAATCACTGGCCATCTGCTTGGGCATGATGTGCAACAAGCTGTAGGCTGGGGATGTAAAAATGAGCATTAGAAATTTTGTCGTGAAAATAGAACAGCCAAATATGTGCTACGTCATCAGTATTCGCAACCAGAAGAGGGAGATGGAAACTTGTAAGGTCTGAACTCTGTAGTGGGAAAATTAATTGAGGACAAACAAAAGGATCTGTTCAGCTGAAGAGTAAATGAGTATAGAAGTGGGGTGAAACCCTCATTTAAATTCAGATACTGAGGGATAGTACAGTAGCGCTGCAGATGGAACTTACAGCCCTTATTAGAAATGATTGCATGCCTTGTCTTAGAAGCTATGCAAAAATTGTGTGAGACAGAAAGAGCCTACTTTTCTGAAAAAGAAGAAAAAGGGTACTGGAAAGATATTTCCTGTTTTCTTTTATTGCAAACTTTACTTTTACAGCTTTCAGTGCTCTTTGCAGTAAGGCAAGTCCATGGAGCCGTATGAAACACCTGGGTAGTGCAGATAAAGCAGTTCTGGTTAAAATCCAGATTACCCATGTCTTTACAGTGATCACTTAAAAATAATGTTTGGTAAATAAATGCTTACAATGAATCCTATGAATAAAAAATATAAAGTATTTGTATCATAATCTAAAGAACATGAGTTCTTTTTTCTTCTAGCTGCCTAGTGGATTTACATGGCTATGTAATGGAAATTAGCAAGAAATTGCTGTTCATTTTCAGAGACCATATGGACGTCAGCAGTAAAGGTATTGGAAATGGAAAAATTTTCATTTTTCATTCTGATTTGAATAGATGACTGAAGAAAGACTAGTTCTCAGTAAATGGAAGGTTAGAAATAATCTGTCTGAGAAGAATTGCAGCCCTGGAAAAGCAATGAAACACATGATTTTGCTTCAGATCGTTGAGGAGTGTGGCCACTGGGGGCAGGTCGTTGAGGATGCGAACACATGGATCTGGGAATTCCAGGTTTTTCTGGGGGAGCCTCTCGGCCTGTGCCTCGTGTGTGAGGCGGGACCGCTTTGCCCTGCAGGCAGGAGTCCTTTCCTCCTTTCCCATGGCTGTACCAGGCACCTGACTGGATCACCCGGCATCTGTGGAATCCACACACTCTAACTGCTGAGGGAAGCCAGAATGTGCGTATGTCCTGGGGGAGTGCAGAGGAAAAAGCGTGTGTGGGTCTTCTTCCAGAAGTTGAGAAACGCTTTCGTGTTCCAGAGTTCTCTTTTCTCTTGTGAAGAGCAAATTATCCAAAACAAGTCGAGGATATGATTATAGTCCTCATAAAGATAAAAGGTGTTAGCTATTATTGTCATTACCTCATAGTCCTCAGAGTCAGCTCTTGGGGATAAAAAACATCTGGGTCTCATATACAAAATGTGAATGAGCAATTTGAGCAATTTGTCAAATGAAACGAGGGCAGTGACAACAAAAATGAAGGGAATGTGCTACCTCCCTGCTGTATAATACCCAGCATGTCTTAAAGTGATTGGTCTCTTTTTTTTTCCCTGGGAAATCAATAGTACAAGAAAGAGAAATTCTTAACAGCTGAAGAGCAATTTGTACGCCAGCGCTCGCCGTTTATCTTGAGATGTGGGTATGTCCTGCCAGGCATCAGCATTAAACAGCTGGTATCAGAAAATACTTTTCAGTAGAGAAAATGGCAGAAGGGGACTGTTAGAGGGGGGTTGTTTAGAATTTAAAAAGAGTCTAACAAGATGTCTAAAATTTTCCTTCTGAATATTGCTCGCAGTGGTTCAGCGCAAAGGGCAAATTCAGTGCAATATTTAGTTTTTTTCATTTGAACTTCTGTCACAATGAAGCAAAATGCTACGCAAAGCATAAATGGGGAGGAAATGTGGATTTCAGCGGGGAACCCAAATTTAGCTGTCAATTTTCTGCCTGCCTGTACTGCTGTATACTCATCCTATGTTAAATCTTTGAAAACTGTGACATGCACCAGTATCCAAATCTTGCTGATCTAGTCCCCATTTATAGTAATTAGTTCTTTTTACGTACATACTTCACTCTGACTCTCATCAGCACAGTTGTCATCAGGATGATGTTAAGAAACCCAAACAATGAATGCTGCAGGCTTGTGAATTAACTTTATTATGTCCAGAACTCTCCTTTACATAAATAACATAAACTTCGGCTGGGGGGGCGGGGGTAATGCTTCTGTCAGATGTTCCACTCATAATTTACATAACTTAATCCCAAATGTCTTTATTATTTCTGTTAAGTAAAATAATATTGTACCTTGTATATATAGTACCTTATATATGTAGGCAATTGTACACGTACACATGCCCACACATCAATGCTAAATGAGCCAGAAAAAATGCTGAAAATTAAATTAAAATCAAGGTATAAGGAATGCAGTATGATTTAAAAAATCAAGGAGCATAAGGAAGATCCAATATTTGTCTTTTTTCTGCCTTTTTAGTTCATGGAGCACATACATGACGGTGTTAGGAAACACCGCTAACAGGATGCTTTTTTGGGTGCAACATACTGTCATAAAAACATTGAGAGGAGTTTCAGTTATCAAAGTAAGGTCTGGAGAAAGGGCTTGGTCATCTATACGGACAAAAATAGCTAGATTTGAACACTGTTGTAAAAGATGAGACGTTTAAACTTTACATAGATATTGGGTTTAGCTAGAGTAAGACACAAAACCGGAAAGTGAACCCAAGGCAAATAAATGCTGGAAATTGAATGTTTACAGCCCTTGATATCAGTGTCTCTGAGTAGACCTTAGAGAGCAGTTCAAATCAGTTGTTAACATTCTTTCTTACTATGAAAGCCGAAGGAATGCCAGAAATAAATTTACTGAGCATTTTTAAAAAATTCATCTTCATAAATACCAATTTGAAATTTGACATTAAAAGTAGTATCTTCTACTATCCCACCAGTATCTAGAGGGAGCCTAAAAATTCTCTTTTTTGCCAGCAAGCCTAATGTAACACATGCCTAAATTTTAAACAAATGTTCCGTTACAAATGTTTGTTGTGAAATGCCTGTTACTGAAATTATGGAATCATAGAATCGCCCAGGTTGGAAGGGACCTTTAAGATCATCAAGTCCAACCATGAACCCAGCACTGCCCACCCCACCCCTACCCCGAGTCCCTCAGCACCACGTCTGCCCGGCTGGGAAACACCGCCAGGGATGGTGATTCCACCACTGCCCTGGGCAGCCTCTGCCAGCGCTTGACAACCCTTTTGGGGATGAAATGTTTCCTAATATCCAACCTAAACCTCCCCTGGTGCAACTTGAGGCTGTTCCCTCTTGTCCCATCGCCTGTTCCTTGGGAGAAGAGACCGACCCCCCCGGCTACCCCCTCCTCTCAGGCAGTTGCAGGGAGCGAGAAGGTCTCCCCTCAGCCTCCTCTTCTCCAGGTTGAACAACCCCAGGTCCCTCAACTGCTCCTCAGGAGACTTGTGCTCCAGACCCCTCTCCATCTCCGTTGCCCTTCTCTGGACACGCTCCAGCCCCTCCATGTCTTTCTTGGAGTGAGGGGGAAATACTTTGTATTATATGTTTCCCTAATATATTTTTAGGAAAAGTAGAAGATTGAAGTGGAAGACTGAAGTAAGAAAAGTGCTGGATTCTGTAACTTAGAAAAGTTGCCCATGCCTCTCTGCTCCCCATCTCTCTGTACCGAGTGCCTGGCAGCGCAGTGAGCTTTTCGTCACAGCACCAAGGGAGGGGTCCCGTGTTGTTTGTGTAGGTGGAAATCAAGAGCCTGGCATTATTTGCCTTCTCAAAACATGAAGCTTCAGCTGGTGCATGTTCCAAACCCAACTCTAATTAATTGAAGCGTGTAATCTCTCTACTGCTACTCCCTTCCCCATTCTTTTCCCCCACTTTCCTCAGGTTCTGTCTTACTCTGTGGAACAGAGCCAGGCAACGTTCACCCTCACCAAAAACCCTGCATCAGAGTGTCAGAGTGATGCTGAGTTACAGAATCCCCTCTGTGTCTTGTTGGGCTTTTTAACACAGACAACACAAACCGAATTCAGGGAGGATGGTCTCATGCCAAAAGCGATTCAGGAAATCCAGGCTCTGATTATTTGTTTTCTCCTGTAGCATGAAAATCACAGTGCACTTCAGATTCACAGAATCACAGAATGATTTAGGTTGGAAGAGACCTTAAAGATCATGTAGTCCCACCCCCCTGCCCTGGGCAGGGACACCTCCCACTAGACCAGGGTGCTCCAAGCTCCGTCCAACCTGGCCTTGAACCTCCAGGGATGGGGCAGCCACAGCTTCTCTGGGCAACCCCGGCCAGGGGCTCCCCACCCTCACAGGAGAGAATTTCTACCCTAATATCTCATCTAAATCTCCGCTCTTCCAGTTTGAAGCCGTTTCCCCTCATCCTATCACTGCATGCCTTTGTAAAAAGTCCCTCTCCTTTTCTCCCCTTGGAACACCCAGATAATATATCTTTCTCTTCTGCTTTGTCTTTGTCTATTCTCTTATTTAAAATTGTAGGAACAAGCCTGTCTTTTTGTGTGTGCTTTCACCCTGCCTAGAATCAAAGCTTGCACTGGCTGTAGTCTCTAGCAGAGAAACTAGTTCTCATGACTTCAGGCTTCTCTGGAGTGTCTCCTGAGGGTGAGCAGGCCCAGTCAGTGAGGGGAAGAGCAAGAAAAAAAGATGGAGCAAAGGCAGAAGGCTGAGGAGTGGAGTACACTGAATTAGGCTTCCCCTTGCCCCTGAAAATAGTACCAAGGTCTACTATTGTTGGGAATTAGCCTTCTCCACAGTAGCCACAGCACCCAGAGCATTTGGTCCCTCAATATCAACTAGAAGCCAAGAGTTTGGCACTCACAACAGGCTGCTCATCAAAAGCAGGAACTTTTTCTGTTTATTCAACAGGAAAGTAATGACTACCAACGATAGTATTAGAAGAAAAACAATGTATGTATGAAAGTTCTTTGACTTTCAGTAAATTTTGAATATCTTATCCCTATATACCACTTTTTTTTTCCCAAGGGTTCTTGATCAGAGTGTTTTCATTTGGGGAACTAAAATAAAATTGTGGGAGAAGTGCAGCATAGTCTGTACAAAAGATTGGATAAATGTACTTGAGTGTGCTTGTGCATGAACAAAAATGTAGGATACAATGCTGTAAATACAGTCACGAGTTTCACTTCGCCTGAAAGACACTTCAAAGGCTGGTTGAAGGACTCAGTGACTTTATTCAGTTGGTTTTTATTCAAGCTGAGTATAATTCAGAGGATCAACCATTACTTTACTAGAAGTAACATTTCCAGCAGAGCGAGATCTCGCTGCCATGCTAGGGGAGAGAAGGAGCAGAGTTTGGGGAGCAATGTCGCGGCACTATGCTGCCCAGGTAACAGCACAAAATATTTTGTAGTATGTACATAGATAGGAATATTTGCAGGTGTGTATCTGGGGACATACACACTTCCTCTCCTCAAGCAGCAGGAGAAGAGTTGTAAAGTTCTTCCTGTCGCCTTTTTTTCCCTGCTTGCTGTGTTGACACCAATACGGAGAGAATTAACAAAGTGTTCTAAGGACTTTTTTAATGAGAAATGGTTTAGGGCTGCCAAGTCCATAGTCGTTTGTGCCTTGAAGGCTAGATGAGGAAGATCGTCAAGGAAACAAATAATAATGAGTTACAATAGAAAGTGTTGCCTTTAGAAAATTAGGGAGGTAGGAGCCAAAGATCTACCAGACTAATCTGTAATTGCTGTGGCTTTCACAACGGAACAAAACCCTGCATGGAAACCCCAGGTTTTGATGTGGAAAGTTTATTTGTAAATGCTTTAATGAGTTGTCAAGGAACGTTCAGAAGATAGGTGGAAAAGACACTTCTGACATCACGCAGAAAGGAGGACAGTCATTTTCAGAACTGTGCTCCAGCAAACTGCCCGGGTCATTGCTGCGCACCTGAAAGAGGTTTTAAAGCAATAACATCATGTGAAGAGCCTTTTTGGTTTTTCAGTCCAAACTGGAATGTGATGTGATCTTATGGAAATTCAGTGCGGGCCAAGTGAATTAATTCAATGGGAAAGGAACGTATCTTTTATGGACTTACTGATGGATATTTTCCAGAAGTCCGTTAGTTTCCCAGAGGTCACTGTTTATTTACATCCAGCTCTATGATGTGATTATAGCATACATCAGGATTCAAGCCTGTAACAAAGCAAATAACTTAACATTGATATTAAGGGAACTTGGAAATATTTCCCTCTTTCCTTTACCTGAAAAGTTCCTGCCTGGTAGCACGAGCTTATTCGTTAAAGCAGTTATGGAAGGGGATTTTTTTGTGTTTATTTAAATACTCATAAGAGCTGTTGGTGGGCCACTAAACTAAAATATTTCCATTGCTCTGGGTCAGAATAGAACCTGTGAGCTCTGACTGGTGGCTAATGTAGGGTGAGCAACATGCAAAGGAAATCTGGCTGCTATAAAAGATGAGAATAAACCCTTCATTTCCCCAAAGAGTTGGTGTTTTAAAAACTAAAATACTGTCGCTTTTCCGCTTCTATTCATTTTGCCTCTCGGTGTAGATTGTATACTATGCTCCCTAAAAGATTACCATTGGAAGGAAAGGACTAAAATGGAGCCTGGCCTGAAACATGCTACTCTTTTTTCAATCTGTCTTTGAAAAATAACTAAAGAGGGCCTTTTTGGTACAGACCAGATTAGTTTGCAAATGTAAAGAACACAGATTCAACACGGGGAATAAAAAGAGCTGGGAAGGCAATATATACAAATTAGGGGGAAAATTATTATTGAGGTACAGAGAAACATCTCCATTGGATTTGTAGTCCTTAATTCAGCGATGTTGTCACCTTTTCTGGCATCAAATAAATCTGTTTTAAAGGGAATCGATCTACATAGCCACAAATGAGGTCCACGTAACCGGAGGGGGTTTTTATACGGGCCCTGCAATCCAAGGGGGACGCTGACGATTTTCAGAAATCAACATTTTCGTCTCAGCCCTGCAGGCTACGCGTGCTGAATCAGCCACAGGAGTCTACAGTTTGTTGTCATCCCAAAGACTTGGGAAAGACAACTCAGCCATTGCTGGATACTCCCTATATCCATGCGTTCAGCCAACCCTTGTAGAGCTGCTGAACCAGCAGATCTTACAGCTTTTTTTGTGGGTAAAGTGGTGATACGATGTCAGTAACACCAGGGCTGTAATGTGTCAGCTGTCTAACGGTACGGACTGATAGTCTGAAAGCCCCAGGATTTGGAAAGTTCACGGACTGGCACCTCATCTGGATGATTTTTGGTCAAACGGGCTTTCAGTTAAATAAGCAGTCGATGGGAAAAGCCCTGGCCTTTTCATCCCGTGCTGTGGGACAGCAGGTCCCGATTTAGTGCTGCAGAGAAAGGACGCAAAAAACAGATTCTGGAGCACCAGAAAACTTTGTGTCCATTTATTCATTTCCTTCCCGTCACTGCAGCGGAGGTGGGACCAGGCGCGGTACCAAGGCACACAACGGCTTGTCGCCTGCTGATTACGGGTCTGCAACATCTTTCTTATGAGGAAGGGCTGAGGGAGTTGGGTCTCTTTGGTCTGGATTTTCCCCAGGCAAAGAAGGTTGTCGTTATTCTCTTGGAACTCTTCTGGGTAACGCTGACCCAAGTACCGGAGTCAGCTGCAGTCTCAGTAGGTGTCACCCACCCTGTGGATCTCCAGAAGGACACGTTAACAGCGCTGCGAGTCGTGCGTGGTCTCCAGTGTCTAACTGTGGAATCACCACGGGTCTTTGTGCAGCTGCACCTTCACAGAAGCAGAAAATGATGACTTAGCTAAAGCTTCTTGGAAAGCGAGTTTTCTCTGTTGTTTACGTTAATGAGAACAAACTTTCAACTTTCTGGAGGAAGTAGCTAAACCAAACATCTCTCGTGTAATTTCTGTTTAGGGTCTCTTTATCCTGGAGAAGAGCAGAGTGAGGGGGGATCTCGGTGCTTAAAAATCCTTAAAGGGAGGGGGCCGGGAGGAGGGGGCCAGGCTTTTGTCAGTGGTGCCCAGTGAGAGGACAAGAGGCGACGGGCACAAACTGGACCATAGGAAGTTCCATGTGACCATGAGGAGGAACTTCTTTCCTTTGAGGGTGGCAGAGCCCTGGCACAGGCTGCCCAGAGAGGTGGTGGAGTCTCCGACTCTGGAGACATTCCCAACCCACCTGGACGCCATCCTGTGCCCCCTGCTGTAGGTGGACCTGCTCTGGCAGGGGGTTGGACCAGATGATCTCCAGAGGTCCCTGCCAACCCTTGACTTTCTGTGATTCTGTGAGTATTCCTTCCTCTTTTCGCTCATCCTCTGGTCACATTGTGGCATATTTAGGACAAGGCTATGGCAAAGAAACCACCGGAAAGGGAGACTAGAAGGGGAGCATGATCCCTCTAAGAACTGTTAAATGGAATAGCGGTTGTCCAAGTAGCCACCACTTGGTCACAGAAACAAAACTGTACTGGCACCCTGCTGGGGTACCGTGCTGAACTAGACCTCGTCTCTACTTGGGTTTGTCAGGATGACATAGCTTTACTCCCTTGTTTTATCCCAGGTAACCACGGCTTTTCCATTTTCTTTCACTTGACAGCCGGAGTGGAGAGCCGTACAGAGTTGGTGGGCTGGTGTAAAGATACCCACTTTTCTCTGCTCGCGCTCCGCCGGCCAAAAAACCTCTTTACTTTTCTTTTTTCGACTAATTAATCTAGCTTAAAAATGGATTAGTGTTGTCATCTCTTCTTAACAATACGGCTAGAAACTCAGGCTGAGCAGCTGCTTGGACAATCTTGGATGAAAGCCTTTCCCTCGGCGGACGCAGGAGATGCACGGGCCCGTGCAAGGGCACGTCGCGGCGGTGGCTGGTGCCCATCTGTTCGCTGGCAGCGTGCCTGGCTCCGTGCGGCTCTGCCTCCTCCGTGACAGCACTGCCACCTGGGTGCCAAATGACTTTTCACAATAGCTTCCATTTTTTAGGTAAAAAGCAAAAGAATGGCTTTTTTAAAGGGAGCAAAAAAGGCATGTGATCCAATGGAAAACTCAGTTTACTTTCAAGCAAATTTGGTGTAGTGACTTTTTATATCTATGTGTGTGTATACACACACACGCACATGTTTACGTGTAAAATCACACTGTTTTTTCCTGTTGTGACAGGTGACTGCACTTACTCCTTCTCATGAAGACTACGAATTTGTCGTTAACCAGGCAAGTGATCTATAAATTTCACCTAAGCACAGGGGAAGGGATTGTTCTGAGTATTTAGCAGCTACACCTGGGATGAGATTACTTACAGACAAAAATCACATTTAAGTACTTGAAGAGACCGATTCTTTCTACCCCAGGAAATTGTTTGAAAAGCACAGGTATCCAAAAAAAGAGTGGTGGGTTTCTAACACTTCTGAAATGTCCGTCCCTTACCTAATGTTTCTGATGGAGTCAATCACCGAAAGGCCAGCCATAATCTTTTATAGGCAGTGAACGGAATTCAGAGTAATTCCTCCTGCAACGCATAATCCTCCTCCAAGCTGTTAAAATGACCTGAACTGTTGTATGCACCATTATAGCTGTGGTGTTTCATGTCCTGCCAAAATTCAGCTTATATTTTACACAGAGTAGTCTATTGAATTATGTTTTCTTCAGTAGAACTATTTGTGCTTTTATTTTATTGGGGTTTGGTAAATGAGGTATAAAGTTTTATGCCGTGTCCAATAGCATTATGTAAAAATATGGGTCAGTTTAAATTTTTTTTACTGATATGACCTCTATGTATGAAAGCGTTTCTGTGTGTTTGGGGCGTGGGGCTATTGCTGATCTGCCCTGGAAATCTCACCGATGAGATTAATAAGAAATAACTTCAGACTATTCTAGCTTTTCCTGAGTATTTTGCCTTTGAATGAATGCAGGTTTATTATTATTAAAGGAATTATGTTTAGCCATCAAGAAGAATATAGTACAACAATAACAGAAGTTAAAAATGCATGTTAACAGTTTTGAACTAGAGATATTACAAAAGAGTTCACCAGGGGGCAATGTTACACAAACCCTTCCAAGTTCTTTTTAGCGTGGAAGCAAATAATGCAGTTCTAGAAGGATGTCTGAGCTTTAGCCTTCAGTTACCTGCGACTCTGCGATAACAGCAGCTCCCTCTGAAAAGGGAACGTCGTGTCAGAAATATTTACCATCTCCTTGACTTCTGGTTGGAATTCGGCTACAGATAAGTAGACACTGTTTCCTGACCCGTCAGAATGGGAGACGTGTGTCGCGCTCTACAGCGTACTCAAGGTTACGGGGTGTAGTTTCTAACAGTCCCACCTAAGCTCCCAACTGGACTAATGGAGCAATCGCTATGAAGTGGGACCCCTTAATCTGGGTTCGGTTTTACTGTGTGAAGAGTTTCCAGAGCGCAACGAAAAGATTCCCTCATCGGTTTAGTTCTTGGCGTTACAGTAGAGCGACCTCACTAAATAAAGGCGATGTTGGAATACGCTCTGCTGGCTTTTTGCCACAAGCTCATAGCAACAATAGCTCTGAATCCGCAGGAAAAAAACCCCCAAAATAACGGTGTTTAGTTGGTGTTTCAGTAGGGAAAGATGGTTCAAGTAGGAAGGACGTGCCCCGGAACTGGTAAAAAAGCTTACTACCCATCCCTGCTCCATGCCCCGCCGTTCTCATTTATTGGATCTCTGCAGTGGCATTTATGATGATACAAAGAATAATCCATGGATGTTTTTTTCATGGATTTGGTGGAAAGATTTATTTAGAACTGTGATACATCCTTAATTTTATGAAACAGAAGAAACATTTCATGTCTGGCTTCATCCAAAATATTTAAACTGAATCTTGTATTTTTAATGTGGCTACTGCTTTAACTTTTACTTAGGAAGTAAAGGCATTCCAGATACCATACCAGACTTAAAAAAATGGATTCCAAATCCAACAAGGTTGGGGTATTTTGGGTTATTTTCAGCCCATTATAAAGGGGCTAGTGATTATATTTAGTCTGTTGCATTTCTAGGCAGAAATTAAATCCTTTTTTAATTATTCAAAAGTCCTTTTTTAATTATTCCTGCACTTGGCACCAGGAAGGTGATGGCCCTTACCTTGTGGCCGTCGTGTATAACCACGCTGACATACTGCCGGAAATGCTGGTGCGGGAAAATGCTCTAATCTAACCTGGTCCTGGGAAATAGAGGTGGGATTATATACAGAATTAAACTGGCTTTGGAGTTAAGAGATTCTATTTCAACACCAAATCATATGGGAATATCATTATCATCATCATCATCATCATCATCATCGTCATCATCATCATCATCACTATCAGCACTGTTATTATTATTATTGATAGGGGCTAACTTGCATATTAATGTCAATCTTCTCCATTTACTGTAGTGCTGTAGCTGACCAAGTAACGTAAGCAATGTAATCTATGTGCAAAGCCGATGGGAGACAGTCTGGGTCCAGGTGTAGCCCCATGACCTAATACTTGTTGTTATATACTTGTTTTTCAGGCGTATAAAAAAAAATCCAACTGCTTTCATTTGGCTCTAAGGGCACTGAATTTCTGTGAATTTGCAGCAGAAGTAACTTAGCTGTTTTGAACAAGGATTTGCTGACTGCAAGGATAAACGCTCATCTCTAGCCTTACAGGCTGAGTCAAGTAATCCAAAATTAAATATTGGGTTAGTTAAATTAATAAAAAGTATATTTAACTTGGAAAACATAAACTTTATTATCTACTTTTACGGACTTCCAGCTTGTGGAATTAACCAGCCCCATTTGAATCGCTTTCCCAGCCACATCTGCTGCTGGAAGCAGAGTGACAGAAATGAGGCTGAGTGGGGCAGTACCATACTTATTTTGGCAAAATAAAAAGAAACCTCTGGAAGAAATCCAAAGGGAAAGAATATTAGCCCTGCAAGCAGATGTGGGAAACCCAGCTTTTTGCACTCTCCAGACATGCCCAGATAGACAGTTGATGAAATATGGCTTTGTTTGATGCGTGCGACTTTAGATATCCTGAAATAGCGTGACGGGAAATCTTTATTTCCCGATCTGTTGGCCGCTATTTCGTATGACTGCTTTAAATGGTTATTTCCCAGTGAGGTGCACCGGACACAGATATTTCAAAAGCTAATAATTGTAGTTTCAAAATACCCTAAGAAGTTGCCCCGTTTTTGCTAAGTAACTCGTGAAATCCGCACTGATCGTTCTGCTACGCTTCGTTGCAGCCACGGTGACCATTTTCACTTGTTTAAAAAGTTGTTTCGCCACGTCTCTTTGCCAGGAGCGGCAGGAGGAACCTCAGGTTTACACAAAAGAAACTCAGGATCTTCAGATTTGTAATTTGATGTCAGGAGCGGACTAACTCCTGACTTAGTTTTGATACCCCTAGCGCTGGTAGGTTTAAATACCCATGTGCTGCCACTACATTTTCACCATCTACTACTAAGTTTTTCTGTGACTTTCGTAGCAGAGTACTTTATTACATTGTTTTCATGCTTCTACAATGTGTTTTTCTGCAATTATGTGGAAGTTTCAGCTTTTTCAGTTCTCAGTACAATGCAAAGGCCTATTGCCTTCCATTCTTCTTGTCGTTTTCTTCCCCCAAGTTTCTTTTTCGTGTCCCTACACACAGGCACACACACGCACACACACTCCTCCATATCACCTATCTGCAATTAACTTTTACATAAATCTGGCTGGGAGTCTGGCTGCTTTAGAGACCATCTCTTTTTCTCCAGCAGCTGGAATTAATGAGGATATTATGTCTACTGAAAAATGAGACTTTTGGAAAGTAGGAACGGGGCATTCTCAGTGCGTGTCATTTATATTCAGTCTACATATGGTATGTGGATGTTCTCTTTAATTGTTTATACACGCATAAAACGAGTGGTTTGGAATAAGACATTTGCCTTTGTCAAATAATGATCTTAGAAAACTCATAGAAGAGGAAAATAAATAAACTCCATTTTCAATTGCAGCAGTTCAGTGGCTTTTGTATAATAAGTAGTAAATATGGGGACGTATTTTTGGCTGTACTGAAAACTGAACCCAAAAGAATTGTCCAGAAGTCACACAGGTTTTAATGAAATCCATCAATACTAATAGAAATCAGGGTAAACATAAGAAATATGTCTCAGCCAAATAAATAGCTGAAATGCCCTTTTTGCTTTTCCCAGGATGAACATTGAAGTAATTGTAGCTTGAAGAGTTTATGTAAAAATTTAAAATAACAAAATACGAAAACTTCCAATCCAGAAATATCAGAATATTCTACAGTATCTACTGTCTTATTTTATCTTAAATTCAACTTTTTTACAATACAGGGAAGTAAAATAGAAAGGAATGCCTAAGGGTGAAATATGTAACAATGATGAGCTTAGTTAAAAGGAGAAAGCTGTAAGTGTAAGGGAAAATATAGTAGGAAATACTGTTAAACATAGAGGAAAAGAGAGTGCCTCTTGTTTTATTCATTTTGTGAGCCTGCAGGTGGTGTAAGTACCTTAAGAATGTTTCAGAATTCAAAAACAATGGTTATTTTCCTGTTTTCTACAAACAGTTTATACAAATATAGTGTGTGTTTGGTAAGATTTGAAGTTTTAATCTTGTAGAAATCTGGTTTTCCTTCTGGATAAATGAGTGATGAGTTCACTTCAGGTTGTTCAGAGCCCCAGGACAATGCTGATTCTTAGAGTGTGTCCAGAGAAGGGTAACGGAGCTGGTGAGGGCTCTGGAGAACAAGTCTCCTGAGGAGCGGCTGAGGGAGTTGGGATTGTTCAGCCTGGAGAAGAGAAGGTTGAGGGGAGACCTTCTCACTCTCTACAACTCCCTGAAAGGAGGTTATAGCCAGGGGGGATCAATCTCTTCTCCCAAGGAACAAGCAACAGGACAAGAGGAAATGGCCTCAAGTTGTGCCAGGGCAGGTTTAGGTGGGATATGAGGAAAAACTTCTTTACCCAAAGGGTTCTCAGGCATTGGCACAGGCTGCCCAGGGAGGTGGTGGAATGGCCGTCCCTGGAGGTATTTCAAAGCCGGGCAGACGTGGTGCTGAGGGACATGGGTTAGGGGTGGCTTTGGCAGAGGTTTATGGTTGGACTCGATGATCTTGAAGGTCTCTTCCAACCCAAGTGATTCTGTGATTCTATGATTCTATGATCTCTGTGAAGCAGCTGGAGAGGAATAATTGTCTCCTGCTGCCCACCGAATCTGCCTAATAAGTATGTGAGGTATTTGTTAAAGTATAACAAGCCTTTTCCCCGTGAATTACATTTTCAGATTACACAGTTGTACATGCAGCATTTATCCAGAGCTTTGTAGTACTAAATACAAGGATTACGATGACATATTTATATTGAAAAGCCAAAGAATCACTGCTGTTTGTATAACGAATCAATTAGTGTCATAGACATCACTTTACATCTGCGATTAGGTCACTGCAATAGCCTTGATGCTGTTGTGTTATGATTAGTACCCATTTGTGAAATAGAAATAATTTGCTTCAAAGACCATAGAAAACCTTTTCTGAATTCGATTGATGTACAACACTTTTTACAATTATCCCCTATATGGTACTAAAATCCACTTAAAATATACTTTATTGCTATGGAAGTTTTCGTTCTCCCTCTCTACCGTAAATGGAAAATAAACTTAGCGTATTAAGAGTTTCTTTATGTTGTTTAAAGGGAAAAATATTATATTTAGTTTAACAGAAACATAAATTTGCTATGAGAAGTGACTTACTGGAGCAGTTCTATGAGTACAAATTGTATTTCAACATTGTCTAGCGCAAGGAAAACCTAACATAAAAAATCAAATCAGGATAATTGCCAAAAGCTTGGATCTTTTTTTCAGGGCGGGCAGGGTTTCAGCCCTGAGGGTAAGAAGGTCAGATGCAGCGCTACATATTAACCTTGTGAGAAAATTTATTATTTTTTTTTCTGCAAAAGCTGCCTTTGGAGAGAGTGCTTGGGTGATGTAGAAGACAGGAAAAGCTCTAGTAACTAGAAGGGTGTTTGTATCTATCGTCGGTGTGCTGAAACTGTTTGAAATTGTTGCTGCTTGTTCTTATTTTATTTTGGGCATTTTCTGAAGAGAGATGTATGTTTTCCTTGAGAAATGCTGGAGGCATGGCTTGGGAGAAACCCGTCGGTACCTTTGAGTCTGCGCAGGAAGCTTTTTTGCTGCTTTAACTCAAAAATTCAGCAGCACTGTGTGTAAAAAGGGGTTCCAATTCTTTTTTGGAAGCTGAAGGTGAAATACATTTGGTTCCAAATTGAGGCTTTGAAGTGATTTTTAAAAAAAGCAAAAATCCACTGGCAGTTTTTATCTCTTCTTGTAATATTCGCAGCCCATTACTTTTTTGCCAAATGATAATGCCGATAAATAAATGTAAAATACATGGTGCTATCTTTCATTCTGCCCACTAAATGCTAGCAATTAAATCAGAGCTATCATAGCTCCTAGCACATTAGTGTGGTTTTTTTGTAAAAAATAGGTGATTTTGTGATTTTCAGGAGACATCTGTGAATAAGAAATGGTGCCCGATCTCACAAACAAACCCAAAGCAACACATCCTTTATAGCTGGAGTGGATTGTTGTTCAGAGAGGCTGTGATGGCAGTAAATCACTCTGCAAATTAACGAGTCTGGCTGAATGTATGTAAGCAGCTAGATAAAAATGAATCAAAAATATCAAAAACCAGATTTGCAAGTATTATGAGGTACCTTGCATGCAGGAACCTCTCAACTCTCTGGTTTGTTTTGTTAAATTAGAAGTATACTGTAGACTTTTTTATCAATAGTCTACACTTACGTGTGCTCAGAGGTACCTTTTGTGTGTGAGTTTCCTACGCCTGCTTTGCGCTGCCAAATCAATGTCATTTGCCCGCAGATCTCTGGGCTAAGTTACAATTTGTCTGCAGGGCCAATATATAGAAAATGATTAATTTCATTTTCATTGTGGTTCAAAGAACAGGTTTCAGTTACGTAGACTGAGAGGACAATCTTTCAGACACCTGAAGTTGATCATAGTCGGGCGCTTGGTGGAAGATGGCTGACTGGGACTTGGAAGGGGTTTCTTCTGCATGAATGGAACATATTTGGCACTACATTATAGGATTTTATTTTGTGTTTTGTGACAAATATAGAGAATATTTTTCTGAAAGCATTTTCTTTTCTAGGTTTTGAATGACCCGGATATACATTCTTTACTGAATTTTTACAGCAAACAACTTACACTAACGCCATTCCAATAGATGGAAGGGAATGACTTTCCCTTGCAGAAATTATGGGCTTTTCTACGTTGTCCACTTTACTGTTTTAAAAGTGTTTTCCTAACAGTAAGGAAAAAAAACCACCTAGTTTTCTCCAACAGTTCAGTTAGGTCATTTGTTTTTTTCTGTAGCTGAGCATTAACCTGATCCCAAGATTTTAATTTAAAAAATGCACCTTATTTACTATTATTCAACAGTGTAATCGTATACTTTCTCTTTTTTCTTAATCTCAGTTCACTAGGAATAATAGAATATCTTAAACTTCTCACGATAAAGTCTCACAGCCTCCAAACACCCCTGGGTTCATTTGCCAAATGCTTTTTCTTATTTCTCTCAGTTCAAGACATGAAACATAGGGAAAGGTGATTGATGTTTTCCAAACGGAAATGTGTAAAAGATCTGTTAATGTTTTAAAGTGGAAGCTCCGAGCATGTATGAAATAACATATTATTAGAACAGAACTGCTTTATCGTTTAATTGACATATAATACTGTGATACCTATTTTACCAGTTATCAAAATAATAATATGATTACTTTTTACAATCTGAACTTGTAAGAGACATCTTGGACTGTTTATTTCTCTGAATAAAGACTATGGAAGCTTCACTGCTTCTTTAGCAAAGGGTGGGGGTTTATATTTTACCTGTTTTGAGTCTTTTGGCAGGATGTGGGTATCATTAGATGATAATGTAGGTCTTTAATAACATGACCAAAGTTTTCATACTTCATTGAGGTATCGAGATGCAACTTGTTTTCTCTTCTAAATGATGGTAGAACTGTAATTTTAATTTCAAAACACTAGTGTTATGTAGCTTAGGTAAGGGGAAGGACTGCATATAACACCAGAAGTTCCCATTTTTCCTGGCTCTCTTGACTTTTTCCTTTTTTTTCTTAGCTGATTACCTGTTTCTTCAAAATCAATTTTTTTTTTTTCTGTTCAGAAAATAAAGTATTTCATTTTGATCAGAGAAACACAGTTCCACATGTTTTCATTTATTAACCTGAAGTGAAATTTATTATTTCCACCCAGCTTTTTTGTTTACCCAGACTACCAAATGGGCTGTAGGAATTCTCATTCTGTCTGTCCCTGTTGCTAGCAATTTTCTCACAGTACTGAGCTTTGGGATGGGTTGCTTGCTCCAGCTACGCCAGATAACCTGACATAGGCTGTTTTTCAAAAATAAAGCAGTTGTAAGGGGGCACAGGATATTACAGACATTCAAAACGATGCAATTGAGTTGTCATACTTTGCTGAATTGGTCAAAAAGAAGCTTTTCGTTTTTAAACAATTCATTTTGGCAGTTCCAAAATTCAATTCTGAAAAGTCTCTCATGCTTCCACTGGCAAAACTTTATTTTTTAATTTATTTTAACCTGAAAAGGAAACAATTCAAAATAATAACATTTGGATATGTAGGTCTGACAAGTTTTCTCATTTACCATGAACACAGACAGAAAAAACTGACTTCACACTTTAAAATCAGCATATTCTGACAACTATGTCACTGATTTCCTAAAGCTTTCGACTGAAAGTCATATCACATATTTTAATCTGTCTGTCTGTTTCTGATGTTACCTATATGACATGGTCACTATTATCAAGGTGTCAATCCAGAAAAATAAGTACATTTTTAATGTAGGCTCACGAGAACTCTTGAACTTAATAGGGGTCTAATTGAACACTTCACTGAAAAATATGTATTCCTTTAACTGGGAAATACACGTGGAGACATATTTTTTAGCAGAAACAAGTGGGAAACAATTAAGCGATGATAATGTAAAACAAAAGAGTAGATAATACTCCGTGGTGCCTTATGCAGCTATTTGCCTTTTTACAGAGAAGCTGTAACCTAATCAGAATAACGATGCTTTGTGTCTGGATCAGGTGGGGGAAATGATTACCAAGTACGCGAGGTGGGAGAGAATCTGATCCACTGCTATTGGAGCAGGTAAATTATAGGTGTAAAGCACTCTATGCTTATAACCTCCTTAAAAAAATCCCACAAAACATATTTACTATAGGCCTGGCTGGAAATGGAAACACATCTCTTGAGTTACAAATGGAATTTATACAAACCACTATATTCAGTATCACTCCTAACTTGAAAAAAATAGCATGTTTCACTTGAGGTTTTTTTCCAAAATTTTTCAGGGGTGCCCTGCTAAGGACATAAATGTTGTCGGTGCTGAAGTGCACTACTAAGTCTTTAAAGACTTGTCAAAGCCAGAGCAACAGTTCACTGCTTGTCTCTGACCTCGGCGCAAGGCGTTCATGAAAGCACGTGTGTATCCCAACATGTAAAAAGCATGCACTGGAGCTTGAAAGCTGGTAGAAGGAAAGGTTTCTGCCAAAAAAACAATGATAGATGGAGCAGTACCTGGCAGAGATCCCAAGGTTGAGGCACCAGATGTGGGTTCTGTAATTTGCGAGGAAAGATGTTTAATGTGACAGTCGGAGCGAAGTCATACTTGAACAAATCCGTTGCTGTTTACATAGGAGGCTACGAAGCGATAGCATGAAGTGCACATACTTTGTTGGAAAACATTTATTCCACTCTGTGGTGGTCTGAAATGAATAAATTTGATACAAATCACTCTGTGCTCCTGGGAATAATACCATACGGATCTTCAAGACAGCGGGAGAGCACAGAGCTGATTTTTCTATAACTTGCATAATGCTTGTCTCAACTGTAGGGAAACATATTTTAGGTTAGCCAAGAACCAAGTGTTACTCGAATTGTGAGATAAACTATAACAGGAGAAAACTTCTGCCAAGCAGCCCATTCCCTGTAATCCTAGTCTTAGAAGGAGCCAAGGAATAAAGAAAGTTTAAGAAGCAGAAAACCACTTTATTAAGTATGCGATCAATATTTTGTGAAAAATGAAGAAAAAAGTCAATGATTTGGCTGCGTTCACTTCTCTGACTTAGATACTTCTGTCTTTTGTTATTCACTCTCTTCTGTTGCTACGTTGTGTTTTAGGCCTTTGTAAACCACATGAAAGGAGGCGAGTTGTTTCACTGGCTGTCTTCTAAAGAAACTAGGTAAAAAATTCTTCGTCTGCTGCCAAGAAAGAACTTGGTTCCCCACAACAATCCAATGAAACTCTAACTAGCAGGCTCTATAATGGGAGCCTACAGAGTAGGCTAAAGTATTAAAACATTTTAGTCACTATACAAGCATGAGAAGTACAATTCATTTGTATGCAGAGAACTTTTTAATTACCTTTTATTATTGGTATTTCTTTGCTTATCTACAGTATACAGAATTTTGAAATTAAGCTGAATAATGTTTTCAAAAATAGAAACCGCGTCTCTTTTGGTAGTTAAGATGCACAGATATATTTTAGAAATGCCACTAGGCATCGACTGCCCAATGTATGAAGGCACAAACCAAGGTTGGGGGCTAGTTCTGAGGTTTCCTAACTCCGTAGTCCTTCCTCTTACCTGTATGGTTTTGGGTGTACCTGTGAGCCATTTCTTGGAAGTTAGAAAAAAAGGTGTTTTGGCTCTCAGTGATGCAGGGATTCATTGAAGCTCAGCTTCAGAATTCGTGGGCTGGAGGGAACTGTACTGAATGCTCGTGCTCCTCAGGGAGTCCTCTTCCCATTAGTTCCTGTTAGCTTTAGTGTCCTGGGACTCCTGTTCCTGTCTTCAGGTCCCCCAGTATCTCAAATCTCCATTCTACTTCCTTGTGATGCCTCCAGTTCTGAAATTCCAGTAGCTCTACCTCCTTCCTACTTCCTGCCCAGGTAGAAAATCAGCAAACACACTCACCAGTACAAATCTCCTGCAGGGATTATACCCACACAAGGGAGTGCATGACTAAGTTTGTCTCTCTGTGCGTTCTGAGAACAACTTGAGTAAAATGTAATTCAAAATTAGCATTAAAGAGGTTCTGTAATTTCTCTTCCTCTCATGCTGAAGCGTACAACAAGGATAAAAAAAGATGCATTCTACCAGCAAAGCACTGGAAGAAAAATGATCCTGAAATCCAGTTATTGGGGGTACTGAGGTGGTACGTTGTCTTGGTGCTAGTTTCTTGTTGCCTAGGCAAGTCCTCTGACCATTGTCTTGTTAACTGACATTGCCTTGTTAACTGAAGTTCCCTTCTGTGATCAATTCACACCATAAAAAACGCACTGTTACATTTTCTTTGGAGCCAGATCAGGCATCCCCAGAAACTCCACCTTCTCGCTGTGTCCCAGACGGGCTCAAGTGGGATAACAGTGTCTAGAAGCTCAGTCAGTATGGTATTTTAAACTGCATTTTTTGTCGTAGATTTTAGATGCCAAAACCCTTTTTCAGATACAGCCCCTGAACTATTGTTATATGTGGTTGAAATCACGTATCAGTCACAGCTGACAATCAAACAGCTGAATAAATCGTCCTAATCTGAAGTCACCATACTGAACGAGTAGGCAGCTTTCCTGTGGATTTCTCTGGACAGAGGCTTCCGGACGGTTCTGTCACTTCTGCTAAATGCTTTTAGTTGTTCATTACTGAATGAAAACTGCCAGGAAATGTTTCTTTAACTCTTCGGTAGCTCTTTAAAGTTCAAATTAGTTTGTATTGTAGGCTGTTGCATTTCACTGTATTCGTCACATGGCAAGTTAAAATTCACAGAATCACAGAAT
>VZSF01004685.1:0-86198 GCA_013398295.1 Chionis minor | reverse complement strand
CTTCCTGGATTTCTTGTGTCCTGTTGTGTTTTACTTAACAAAAAGCTTATTAAACTACAGCAGTTACTTTTAGTCTTCACAAGAAACAGTAAAATTCTTACAAAGGTGGCTTGGTTAGCGGGGTTTAATACAGCTCTGAATCCATTCCTATTATTGTTTGGTGGTGGACTTTTATTATAACCCTTACTGCTAGTAGGATATGTGGAGAGAAATTATGACCTAAGAAAAAAAATTAATCCTTTCTCTTTTGCTTTTAAGGATTAATGGAAATGGCTATAATAATTCAGGGTTATCCTTTCGTTTTTCTGGGTTTTAATGAAAAGCTTTGTAATTACCTAGAGCAAGCTTTTCCTGTTCTGTAATATTCTATGTAACTCAAAGCCAGTGTGTTCTTAAGATGTGCAGTTTCATCTTTAACTTTCAGATAAGAGACCTGACTGAAAATATGCAAAGCGTATGCAACCAGTTGTTGCTTATTTTGCAACAACATAAATAATTGCTTTCCTTCGATTGTGACACCCATAATGTTGGATCTCTTCTTTTGTGTGTATCTTCCTTTTTGACAGTACCCTAAAATGGGAGGGAAATGACTGCTGGTTTTGAAACCCATCCTTAGGCTTCTTGACTGGAGCTGCTACTAGACCAAAAATTTGAGCAATTTTGCGTTTTTTTTCCTTTCAACGCTGTACATCTCCCAAATGGACATGACAGCGTAGGAGAGCAGTACTTGATGTGAGATGGAGGTGCCTCCCCTGACCTTTCTCCAACACCAGACTAAGTTATTACAAAATCCCTTCATAGCATTTGCTCATCCATCTAAAATAGAATCACAGAATCATTTAGGTTAAAAAAGACCTTTAAGACCACGGAGTCCAACTGTAAACCTAACGCTGCCAAGTCCACCAACTAGGCCGTGTCCCTCAGCACCACATCCACATGTCTTCTAAATATCTCCAGGCATGGCGACTCAACCAATTCCCTGAGCAGCCTGTTCCAATGCTTGACAACCTTTCAGTGCAGAATTTTTTCCTAATGTCCAATCTAAACCTTCCCTGGTGCAACTTGAGGCCATTTCATCTTGCTCTATCGCTTGTTACTTGGGAGAAGAGACCAACCCCCACCTCACTACACCCTCCTCTCAGGTAATTGTAGAGAGTGAGAGGGTCTCCTTTTCTCCAGGCTAAACAACTCCGGTTCCTCAGCTGCTCCTCATAAGACTTGTTCTCCAGACCCCTCGCCAGCTTTTTTGCCCTTCTCTGGACACACTCTGGCACCTCAATGTCTTTCTGGTAGTGAGGGGCCCAAAACTGAACACAGTATTGGAGGTCTGGCCTTACCAGTGCTGAGTACAGGGGGACAATCGCTGCCCTAGTCCTGCTGGCCACACTGTTTCTGGTACAAGCCAGGATCCTGTTGGCTTTCTGGCCACCTGGGCACACTGCTGGCTCATATTCAGCCAGCTGTTGACCAACACCCCCAGCTTCTTTTCTGCCAGACAGCTTTCCAGCCACGCTTCCCCAAGCCTGTAGTGTTGCATGGGGTTGTCATGACCCAAGTGTAGGACCCAGATGGTAGAGACAGGCAGCACTTCCTATGAAAGTAGGATTTTTTTGCTTCTTATCTACCCTAGGTGAAACAGCAAGGTCCTCCTTCCATTTATGAAAACACTAGGCTACAGAGAACGGAGCCTGTTCTTTTATATCTCAGCTAGTCTGCTCATGCCAGGTGCCAATAGGAGAGGCTGAAAGAGGAAGGAAGAAAGGCACTCCTGCAGCGGTGGAGAGGCACGACAGGAGCATCAGCCTCATTAAAGCTGCAGAAAACTATAATACACAGTAAGCCAAACAGTGAAAAAACTTATAACTAAAATACATCTCAACCAGGGAAATGTAGAAAAAGGGATGAATTTCAGGGAACACGAACACAGGAGAAACAGCATTCACTAAAAAAAGGAGGATGACAGAAATACTGAAGGAAGAGATAGAATTTCAGTAGCAGACATACCAAGCCTTAAGGTGAAAGTGAAAGGAAACTCTGATTTAGTTTCTGTTATGGAAAAAACCCCCAACCAAACCTCAAAAAAGAAGGAAAAAATAAGAGCACCAGGTCTGCAGGGAAAGTGCTCTGATCGTCTCCCTCCCTGCAAAACTAGTTCAGAGAAAAAAAAAAGGGGGGGCATCCAGATGTTTGGAGAGAAATGAGTAAGCCATCATAACTGGGCTTTATTTCCACACCATCCCTGCTGGTTGGCAAAATCTGCTTAGAGCAAGCTGGCTTTTTGGTTCTTGTGTATGTGGCATTCTGGATTCAGAGTTTTAAGTAACCACCCAAACTTCTGCATTTTTTTGATACATCCCTATTGGCCAAACCTCTAGAGGTTCTGAGTGAATTAAGGTAGTCCTCTGTATTTTTGATCCTGGCCCCTCCCCCAGTATACTGCTTTGCAAGGTGTCTATCTAGTGAATATAGGTGACACAAAATCCCCTGAACTCCAGATGGGACTCTCAACAACTTGAGTAGGTAAATCAGAGTAGAGAATGGTTTCTGTTACTAAGTTTGTCACTAGCAAATTTGCATTGGCAAAAGATATAATAAATTGCAAAATATTATGCCATGTAAGAACATTTTGCCTTGAAAATGAAGGAGATTTATTTGAAATAAACAACAGGCAATAAAAAATGGAATTTTGAAATACCGTATTCGAAAACTTTTTCAGAAAAGAAATAATTGCGTTTCAGAATTTATTAGAGTACGTCAGTAAAATGTAATATCTAATGAATGCATCCACTTTTATGATTATACTGAATTGTATTATAAAATCTATCAGCAATATAAGAGAAGATTGGAAAAAATGTCAGGCATACAGAGTTTCAGTGTATTTTGCAGCCCTTGTTCTTACAAACCCATAAAATCTTCAATTTAGCAAAAGGAAAAGAATGTAAAAGAAATAATTCAGAGCTGAGGCATTGCAGAAGTAATAGTAGTAAAAATAGACTGGTAGCCAGTTATGCTATGACAGACTAGCATTTTAAGCATAGATAATTAGGAAACACAGAGGAAAAATAGCTATTAATAAACAATTATTTCCACCATTTTTATACCAGGACTTAATGTCTTACAGTTCAGTTCCTGAGGATGGATATAACTATGATGACTACAAGTTATCTATTACTTTTAAGGTGTTCAACATTGTAGGAAAATTTTACTCTATGATTAAGAAAGATTTGTCCTTATACATTCATGAGCAGTGATGCCTTGGTCAGCCTAATGCAAGATCTATACTGTTTTTCAGCAGCTGCAGAGAACTACACTAAATGAATTTACTTAATGGAATATATGGGGTTGGCAAAATGCAAATAGGAAATTGTCTTCATTATGTCAGTAAGGTGAAAGAGAATAAAATAGACTGGCCCATTTGGAGCTTAAATTGTTTCCATTATTTTAAGCTTCCCTTTTGGAGAGAATTTCTAGCTGGAGGTTGAACCTTATTCAAAAAAACTCTATGGCATCTTCCTAGAATTGAATGCCTTTAAGTATTTGGCTCAATACAAATATTTGGAAGAAATGTGTCTTTAGAGGCTAATGGTATGAGGGTGCGATTTACTGATCTAGTGAGGTCAATGAACAAGCTCCAGGCAGATGTTGTTCAGCATATGTTATACACACATATATCTATGTGTGTGTCTGTATTTTGTGTGTATATATATTTGTAATGTGATCTGTGGCTAGATCTGACAGACTTCTAATTTCAGCTTTCTTTTCACATTTCTGGAGTTAATTTCACTTTTGAATGGCTCTCTGAAAGCGTCACACTTGAGATGTGAGGGGTCACTTCTCATATGGACAGTCAGTAGGAATCAGAGCTATTTCATGGTCAGAGTAGACTTGGCTCCTGATAATCCTTAAGGTTAATTGTTGTTACCTTCAGAGAGACAGATCATTCCCTGTCATTTGTTTCACTCTGGAAACAGTAGCATCCACTAACTAGGTAAATTAAGTCGTATTAGTCTACTTCAGAGGATGTGGAGTTTTAAAAAGTGCAAGCCAACTTTCTTGCTCCAAAGTTCAGAAGGCAAGAAGAGGCCAGGACTGCCTCAGGTGCTCTCACAGAGCTCTCTCCTGCTCCCGTTTCCCATTGCGTTTCCCATTGTGAAAGTTTCTGTACAATTTCTCTCATCCTTTTACCCACTCAGACTACATCTAGACCACTAAAAAAGGGTCCAGGAAATAAGCTTATGCGTGACACCCTTGATCGTTTTTATTGCTTAATTGTTGGCTCATTTCCCAGCCTTGTTTTGGACCAGTCAATTTACTGCTTTCCCAGTGAAATCCTGGGTGTGACTCCGGGAGAAGTTTGCTTTATACACCATTAGTAAGAGGCAGTAAAGGTGGGGGGGTGGTGCACCATTTGGCTCCTTCTACCCTCCAGAGTGCCCCATCCCATTCCCAGGAAGCTTTGCACTCCCAAATCCCCCAAAGCTCTGTCCTCACGCTGCCTTCCAGGGCATGCAGCGCACTCGTGCTTTCGTGCTACAAGAATGCCGTTCTCCGGGCTGCGGCGTCGGTGTGTGCCGCGTGGCAGAGCTGCAGGGCGCTCCCTACAAGTGCGGTCGGCGTTGTCAGACACCATAACGTGCAGCCAGCCTGGCAGTGGGTACGGACTTGGTCTCTTTGGTCTCCGAGTTCCCTGGGCAGGTGGAAAGGCTGAATAACCTAAAGGGAAGCATTGTCTCTTCCTTGTGAGTGCCTTCTCATTAAGAACAGAGACCATGCTCCCAGGAAAAACGTAGGTTTGTCCCCAGCCGTTAGAAAAACAATCGGATTATTTCGGATTGAAGCAGTGTCTTGACTTTGTACGCTTCAGTCTTATTTTTTGCAATAATAACTTAGAAGAGTCTGAGGGGAAACGAACCTTGCGGGACAGTCATGCTGCTTTATGAAGGAAGCCATAAAGATTCCCAGACTTTGTACTAAATAAGCAAACTTGAGAAATAACACACTACAGCCTGTTTGCCCAGGGGCAGCGCTAACTAGTCACCTAGTGCTTTCAGTGCATGGGCTTGTGTGTCCGTGTAGCACAGCTCCGTGGTATATGCTGGAGATCTTTGTCATGTCACATTGACAAACTCATTTTCTTGCTTTCCTGATTCCATTGGTTCCATTCAGTTTGAGAAAGTCTAGGCAGCCTGATGTATCTATAAGTTGGAACATATGAAAACCTAAAAAGGTCACATACAATATCATGACATTATTACAGGTTCATTTTTGTGTTGATTCATACAAGCTGCATCCTGTCACATATTTGCACTTGTTATGATGATTTAATCATTCACAAATGAGATGCCTTTACCCTTCCAGAAATATTTGTAAATTCAGCAGGAAATAAGAGAGTCGCTTCATTTTCTGCATTAAAAAATGTTCTGGGAAGTCCTGCATGTCAACAAATAGCAGCTCACAGCACAATATATGGAAACATACAAACTAATTTTTCCTAGATGGGAATCTCCTTTTTCCTTTGAAGCTTCGAAGTGATTCAGTTCCTTTTTCCCAAAGAGAAAATGAAATAAATGAAGTCTGATATGGTAATCCCTCCATATCCACGGAATTCCCTGGGGTAGCTCTGGGATTATTATATTTCATGCAAATGAAAACAGCTTTCACAAGTTTCAATAGTAGGTCACATTTTCATCTGTTCATAATCAGTAAAACGTATGCATAGGTGTTTGCAGATGTATATATTGTTTCTTAGTTTTGAATCCATGAAATATGAGTGCTAGTTTTTATTTATACGTGTATTATGATTATCAGTGCAACTTTAAAATATCGTCTCTTGAAAGATTGAAATAGATTTTTCAAGAACCCCGGAAACATTCTGAATGGATTTAATGTGATTTTTATTCCTACAGTTTGTCAAGATTTTATTTGTAATTCATTATTCTTCAGACTTTGAGTGCTTCCAGTAGTGGTTTTGGCTCTGCAGTGAGATCCTGTTGGGCCAAAGTGAGACCTTTTTACATCAGTGGGCCTGCAGCAGAAACAGCGTCATCAGGCCTCATTGCAAGGCAGTGCCTCCATGTTTCATGGTAGTGCAGGATGGTTTTGTGGATGGATCAAATGGATGTTGAGTATTTGCACAATGTGTAGAATTTTTTTACATCAGTTGAGACATTTTTGTGATGATTTCAGAGGACAAGCAGAGGGTTATAGGCTAGTCAATAAGTCAAAAAGTCAAATGCATAGTTGCAAAATTTTACTTTTTCATGCTATTTCAGGTGAATTGTTCTTCTTAATGTCTGCTTTTGGTGGATATTGCTCTCAGTAAGACCTAACCTTAGTAAGATGGACAAGTAGCCCAAGTTACACTCAGACTAGTGAATGCTTTGTCATTCCTCCACAAACAATAGTTCCTTCCATGAATATAAGAAAAATCTAAAAGGATATTGTGTAGAGTGAGGGAAGAAAGTACCTTACAGTTTAAGAGAAATAATTGCATGTGTTATGGATATAAATTGAAGTTGGATAATGAGAGACAGTGGGTTCTTTTTTTTTTTTTTTTTAAGTTACTCTGATATTCCTAAAAAGATTTTCTTTCTAGTATACTTTAATTAAATAAATACAAGTTTGTTCCGTGGAGCTGAAAACATTGATGTGTATTGGGAAGGAATGAAACATATTTACGTTGTATAATATGAAAAAAATCCTTTGCATCCAAATGTCTCTGGATATATGTTTGGTATTTGATGCCTTCCAAAGTTGACTAACCTGTCTGGAATGTGATATTTAGCCACATATATTTGTCACTTTAGCATTAAAACTTGTAATTAAATCTTATATATCATCCTAGCCTGTTACCTATTCAGCAAACGTGCACATTTTTAGAGAAAAAAAGATTAAAGAAGTTAAAAAGATGGGTTTTTTAGCTATCTCCAATTTCAGGGTTTAGTATGCAAATGTATAACAGTATTACATGCTTAAAGAATGAGAGCTCATGAGCAACTAAGAGTTTTTCTACAAATCTGTAAACTCTAATAGTGAAATTTAAAGGACTTTGAAGCCTTTGAAGCAAAATCCCTGTTGTAATGGAAGCTTTACACATGTGGAATGAAGATATGAGGTTCTAATAGGGAAAATGTGACTAATAGTTTAGCTCTTTATATATTGTCAAACCAATTTTACTTTCACTGCTATCATGTCACAAATCCTGTCAAACTACTTCATTTTGCTTTTTTTTTTTTTTAAAGACAAAAATGCACTGGTTCTATGTGACTTATGAGAACTCAGGATACCAACAAGTTCTCCTCAAAATATTTGGTTGCTTTCTTCCAGCAAAACACCTGTGCAGGTCTAAGTGTGGGGAAAATGTGGTGTATTACAGAGTAACCTCAAGGAAATGCTAAATACAATAATGAGTGAAAGTTCCAGGGAGGAGTGAGAGAGCTATCGTATCTGCTCAGCTTCAAATGTCCTAGGCAGCTGATGACCACTGCTGCCAAAAAACCTGCCCTGGGGACTCTCAGCACAGCAGATAGAGAGGGAAGCAGCACAGGAGGCCACGTAAGCTGGGAGATGAGCCATCTTTGGAGAAATGTTGTCTGACGGAGTTTGGACTGCTGTGTGGAAATGCCAGCTTGCTTGCCTTTCTAGTTCTGCTCAAAAGTTTTAGCAGGTTTGAGATGTTCTTGCAAAATGCTTAGATTCAATTACAGCAGCTTTTTTCAACACAATAGTGCTGTCAGAAATATTCACCTATTGAATTTCTTTGGAGTGTTTCATCACAACAGATGTTTTTAAAACAGTTTGTTTGTTGCTCTGTTTTCCCACTTTAGAACAAAATTTAGAAATAAAAACAAAATTTTGCTTATTTCTCAGAGGTACTAGTGTTCTGTAATGGTTCCTTACACAAGGGGGACTCTTCCGCCCCAATTTGTGTATCGAGTTTGTCTTTCCTTTAAGGACTCGTCAAGTTATCAGTCTCTCTTAAGGTCATGGACTCTCCTCAGTTTTAGTCATCCTTATGGAAAATGGACCACATGTTTATTGTCTTTGGTAGCCACTGTTTCCTTCTTTTTCTTTTAAGAAATATTGCCATCATTTTTATATTCTCTAATTTCTCCTGCCTCACTGTCAATTTCTTTGATCTGTTTTTAATGAATTTATTTTTAAAAAAAAAAAAAAACAAAGCTAAAATACTGTAATACTGTCAAAAGCTTTAGCCAGATAGAACTGAAATTAGGTTATCTTACCATCAAATGCTGTTGTGTAGAATTCTCTTTCTTTTCATTACAGGCTCTGAGCACGTTCTTAGTCACACTCGGTTACCATCCATTATTCTGCTAATCTGCAGTAATGGCATGGTGGCAAAGCAGAAACAGAGTTAACGCAACAGATAACACAATTACGTTGTAAAAGTACACTCTGGCCACATGTGGAGGAGAAAAATTCAGTGATGCTTTTGACAGTAGAGCACAGGGAGCTGGGCCAAGGCTGCCCAGCACAGTTAGGTGCGATAGACACCCAGAGCAGAGAGTCTGTCTAGCCATGTTCGTGTAGCTCATGATCCTGGCTGGACATGAACTGGCCTGCTCAGATGTCATGGGGCCCATTCCCTGCAAGGATAATAAAAGATGTGTTTTTCTAAATCAAATACTTGAAGATAAATCCATGTCAGTATGAGTGCATCTATCACAAGAAGGCGGTAAGTAATCTTTTCTTCTGTTATTTTCAGAGCCAAATTTTGTGTCATCTTATGACATTGGGAACTTTACCTACTTCTTCTTCCGGGAGAATGCGGTGGAACATGACTGTGGGAAAACAGTCTTCTCTCGTGCTGCTCGCGTGTGCAAAAATGATATTGGTGGTAAATTCGTGCTGGAGGATACCTGGACTACCTTCATGAAAGCTCGGCTGAACTGCTCTCGCCCTGGAGAAATTCCATTTTACTATAATGAACTACAGAGCACTTTCTTCCTGCCAGAATTGGACTTGATCTATGGGATTTTTACCACTAACGTGTAAGTAAATTCCATGATATATTTTATTTTCCTGCTATTTGTGACAGTAAAAACGAAAGCTTCTGAGTTGCTCTCTTCTACATATGCCAAGTAAACATAAATTCAAACTACTGTTTTGCCCAATCCACTGTCCTCTTGCAAACATGTGTCATTTCCAAACGCTTCCTGCATGAATTGTTGAAGGCATATGAAGGACAGAAGAATTCTTTATATTTCCTTACAGCAGGGAGCCAGTTGTGTTTAAGACTATTTGGTCATATTTTTCATACATTATTATAAAAACATTTTTTTGTATTTTGCACACTATTGCAATATGTAAATTCATTATGTATTTATGAAATAATTATTTTATAATTTTAATGTGACACAATCATGAATTTGACACGGTGTAATTTGACCATGTCAGGAAGAGTTGACCTTACCCAAAAGAGCACAAGAAGTGTTCTTACTTATTTTAAATTAGTCCTAACACATACTCATGTGAATTTGAGGGTCAAACCAATAATTTAATCTAATTTTAAGTGAGCCTGTTACATCAACAAGGTAAAATTAAAAAGAATATGCAATTTAGTCTTGAAAATTGAAATTTGTTAATTATTAAAACATTGGATGGACATAAATGATCCCTAGAGTCTGAGCTTGATAATAAGAGTTATTTAACATTTAGTAAAAAAAGAAACATTCATCTCAGAAATGATGATAACTGGAGTTCATACTTGTAAGAGCAGCCTATACATTAAGGCTGTGAAGCCCAGTGTTTGGATCGTGGAACAGGCTTTCAAATTTTGGTGTCTGATTCTCTTACCTGCTTGCAGCGTTTTCCTCAGTAAGTCAGTTTTGGCCAGAACTATGAAAGGTACTTGGGCACCTAAAATGCAGAACAGTGTTGCTTTCTACTGCTGTATACACCTGGATACCTACGTTCTATAAATATCCATTAACCAGGTAGAAATAGTCACAGTTTAATACCAGCAAGTTACAATCCCTAAGTTTTTTAGACCATAAACATGAATTTAGGTTTGAGCTAGTTTTTCCTGCTGTTAGTCCAGTCTTCATTAACACGTTTAATCACTTTCCAGACTGCTTGCTGGCTGCTGCACCAGCAGCTTAGGCGGTGAGCACTACTAGTGAGAATCTGCTTGCACCAGGCTATGATGGTCCTGACTGGGGACATCAAATGATGAGCTTCACACTGTTTCTGCACTGGAGCAATGCATTGAAGCTAACTGAATATACTGGTTTTTTTAAAGAGAATGATACAGACTTTGGGACTACTGGGGATAAGAAAATTTGATGCTGTTTTCAAAAGTAATTTTAATTTCATTGGTCTGTTTTGCTAGCTAGTTCAAGTCTTAGAAGACAGGTATTTCTCAGGTGGAATGCTCATACGCTGTTCAGCATGATCTTTCATTAGAAGTCAAAATAGCCTTGACAGTCCTACCATGGAAAGCCTGGCCGGAGGAATTCTGCTCCAGAAAATCCACAGGGCTTTGGCCATGGGAGGGGAGCACTGCTCTTTGAGAAGACACTGTTGTGGTTAATAATATTAGTGAGCTGCCTTTAGTGATAGTTTATATAGGCAAGGAGTTATCAAACACAATGAGATGTGATTCTGCAGAAATTGTTAGCATGAAACTTCAAGATTTGGCGATTCTTTGAAATAAGAGTGACAAATGTAAGACAGTAAATCGCTCATTTGTCCTGCTATTAAATCCATATATCCTAACTATTTTTTCAGTTGTTGGCAAATTTGATCCCCTGGGGTTATTTTTTCTTTCCATCGTTTTGGAGTTTCTATGCTAGTCTTTCTTAAGCCTTGTGTAAATTACAGGCTAAGTTTAAAAAAAGGGGGGGAGAGGGGAAAGAAAAAAGAAACAAAGAATGCTGTGTGGATCAACTGTGAGCAGTTTTACCTGCCAAGGAAATCTGTGCAACTACCACCTTCATTATCTATCCCTTTATCTTGAAATGTGGAAGAGAACAATGTTGTTTTCCGTATTACGAGCTCTCAGTCACTAGATTATATTGTTTAGACTGTGCAGAATTACTTTATTGTCATGTATATCACATTTTCAAGACAAGAACAGGAAATTGTACGTTTTGTCTGGCTGCTGTTTATTCCTCTAATGGAATATCTTGTAAAATATGAAGTCCAAGTTGCTTTCTCTTGATGGGTTTCTGGAACGTCCATTCTTACTGCTGTACAACATCTCTTGGAAGACAGGATTTTTGTGGAGGTGTCTTACCCAGGGATTCCATAGGGTCCAGAGACATACCATCCATTGAAAATCCTTACCTCTCTCATGCTTTCATTGGCTGGATAGAAGAAACAGTAATGAGCCCTAAGAATAATCTCATCCTGAACTTTGTAACTAGAAGAAAGGTGTCCCTGATACATGTGGTTAATGTGTGAAAGTATGGCCTCGTGTTATTAGAGCAGCAGCAAGAGGTGAGAAGTTCTCAATTTCTCCCACAACAGCTACTTGGCAAAGCTGACTAAAATTTTAAATCCAATTTCCATGCGTAAATCAGAACATCATGTATCATTATCTTAGATATCATCTCATGGCTGATCATATCTGCCTTATTAATTACTTGAAGGATTGGAGACTTATTGCCTTTTTTATTTATTTTTCACCGAATTGAAATCTTAATGTTGTTACTTAGGTTAATGTTTATATTTCTTTTGCAGGAACAGCATAGCAGCCTCAGCAGTTTGTGTTTTCAACCTGAGTGCCATTACTCAGACCTTTAATGGACCCTTCAAATACCAGGAAAACTCTCGCTCTGCTTGGCTTCCATATACCAACCCTAACCCTAATTTTCAGGTACAGACAGATACGTGGAAGAAGGACAACGGTTTACAGTGCTGTATGGTTTATAGTTAATAAGTCAAGTTTTGCAGTAAGTTGTAGCCTAGGACCCTAAAAAAAAAAAAAAAAAAAAATTACAAAAAAACCCCCCAAAGGCTTAAAAGGTACCCTTATTTCAGCATACTAAATTTTATCCTTCCCCCAAATTTGGATATGCTTTGAAGGGTAGGAGAATGAAGGTTTAACTTCAGTCTTCATAGTTATCTGTCAAGGTAATGTTAATTCCTGGCTGAAGTATGATCAAACTGCTATTCTCTTTTACATTGTATTTGTACTATTAGAACCTAAAAAAGGAACATTGTTTGACAGAAAAAAAAGAAAGGTGGGGGAGGGGGTAAAGGAGGGAGCGGTCAGGATTTTGTATATTTTCCTGTGCAAGGTGGTCTACACTCCCTGAAAAGCCTGATTAAAAGAATTTGTGTCATAGTGTGCTCCTCATTTGAACTTGTCAGCCTCAGAGGGTGTAATAATGTACAGTTGACTGACAGTGTAAAACTAATTAGTCCAAGGTGGGTCACTCGGTGAAACTTTCTGCAAAAAGAAAAGGGCTTTTCAGGTAAGCACGTATGTACTGTTTTCTTCTTCTGCGTAGCCACCACTCCTACTAGGACAGTTTTAGTGAGTGTGATTCTAGCAAGGGAAATGGAAGTAAGAACAGCGTTAATTTAGTGATTAACAACAAGAGCTTTTCACTAAGATATTGAAGTGTATTCACCTTGATCCACCTTTCACCCTTCCTTAATTTCAATGCAATTTCATGAGTTCAACACTGCTCTTATAACAGCCTTCCCTGTCTTTGTGTAAGGGTCAGGTGATCTTTGCAAGCACGGAACAGAATTACCCATTGGAAATTGTAGGTAGTTTCATTTACTTCCCGAGTTATGCAAACAAAGGAAAATAAGACACTGAATTTGCTCTGAATTATAGGCCAGAACCACGTTACCTTTCCTAAATAGTATGTTTGGCGTTAGGCCCAAGTGACAAGACACCATTTAAGTAAACCGTATTGCAGAAGTGGGCTATATTTGTATGTAGCTTTTTACGTATTGCAGAAATATTTGTATTGTCCAAACAGTGATAGTCAGAGGGTCTGAGTGAGGCTAAATTTTTGAAGGGGAAAGGATGAAGAAAGGCTTTATTACATTCATATGTGTAATAGTCTTATCTGCTTTCTGACTAGATGTGCAAATCCAATAAAAGTTACTAACGTTTTCCTAGAAAACTTGTATTGGGCCAGGTTGGATGAGGCTTTGAGCAACCAGGTCTAGTGGGAGGTGCCCTTGCCCATGGCAGGGGGGTTTGGAACTAGAGGATCTTCAAAGTCAACCAACCTAACCATTCTTCCAACCTAAACCATTCTATGATTCTGTGATAATTATTGTGACAGCAACCCATACAGAATGGTATATACAAAGATGACAGCATAATGGCTGTGTAAAAATGGCGTCTCTTCTGTACTGTTGGTGCTCACCTCTAAATTCCAGTCAAGACCAAAGTGTTGAAGAAATGTCTTACTTGGATAGTCTGGATGATTTTAATATGGCTGGTACTTCATCAAATTTATAAAAACAGTGGCAACAGTTGTATTGTATCTCATTAAGCAACAGCTTTGTAGGCCTGCGCTAGTATTAAAAACTGTAATGGGGCCTTTTACAGCACAATATTGAAGTAAATTGACATTAACTGATCTCTAGGTATCATTAGTGATGTCAGGTGTTTGTTCTTTTGCAGGCGCTATCTTTTATTCTGTTGAACTTTCTGTTAGATTTCTGGCTTTGTAACTTCAGCCCTGGTATATACCAGAAGCTAGTCTAACACTTAAAGCTGGGTGTAACCATTTTTTTTTGACTTGATGGTTCATTAGACTACACACTGTATGTAGACGGGATATATTCATTGTCCGAGTCACTGGTTTCCTTCCCAGAAAGACGGACTTTTCTTTTGTAGAGTGCTTATCGTAAAATATCAGAAGTCTCAGAAGTAGACTTATCCGCAGCAATAACAGACAGAAGTATGTGATCTGAAGAAAGATTACAGCTTTGCAGTGATAGTTACATCGGACGTTGTATTTCCAAGACGGGATTATATTAATGAAATATTTTCCAGATTAGAATACTATTGGAGTCCCAGTTTTGAGGAGCACTGTTTTTCTCCAGAGATTGTTCCTTTTCTCTTTACACAGGACAATTTCCATCATAAGACCAAGGACCATACGTATTTCAGTGTACTATGGGTGTTCCAGTTGGAATCTTTCCGGCTTGATAGATTCAGAGAAATTCTTCTTTGGCATCATTTGTTTTTTTCACTGGCCTGACATGCAGAGTGCTGACAGAGGAATTAATTGTTTCCTGCCAGTTGCTTGACTGTCTTTCCTCATTATATGATCTCTCATTATGAAATTATTTATTTGAGTTTTTGTTAACATTTGTGGATTTGGAATGATCACTTAATTTCAGGTTAAAAATGTGTCAATAATGAAAAAATAACTGGTAGGGTTTTGCACACTGTATTATTTTGTTCATGCTGTAATTCATAGCACAATTTATGACATAGTAGAACAGAATGAAAAAATATGACTTAAGTAGGTCTTTCATATCACCAACGTATTTTATAGACGTTATGAAGTACTGTTTTAATTCTCTGATGCAATTATGCATGAGTAAATGTGTGGATATTCACATATTCGCGTGTGCTAAGCAGCTGTCTCTTTTCTGTCCTCAGTTGAAGACTTAAAGATCCTAAAATGAACTGCCGCTTTGCTTTGTTTATTTGTGCTTGAAATTTATGCATGCAATTAATGAATGCTTTCGGGTAAGAATAGTACAGTTTTCATATAGAAAATAGTCAGTTTCAAAGCAAAAAATGTCTTTGCCATTGATAACAGTTGATAGATAGAGCTCCACACTGTCCGTTCTTGGCTAGTGAATTCAGGGTCTGAAGAAGCTGCTACAACTGTGCACAGTGCTCAAACCTAGGATTTCATAGAATCATAGAATCACTTGGGTTGGAAGAGACCTTCAAGATCATCAAGTCCAACCATAAACCTATGCCAAAACCACCCCTAAACCATGTCCCTCATGGTTTCTGTCAGGCCTTGGCTGTGGTAGGACTTGGGCTTTCCTTTGAAAATATGTCTTTAGCACTGTGTGTAAATTATAAAGAAAACTATTCAGAAAATTCCATGGTTTGTTGGATGGCAGTTTTTCTCCTTACTGCCCTGCGAACATAGAATACAGCAAACTGTTACTATAGCTCACTTGTGGTGGTCAGTCTGGTGCCCTTCCATATTGTTAGAGTTTGGGAGCCTCCAGAAAGTGGAGCTTCCTCAGTCACTGTGCGGATAGTCTGGTCAGCACCAAAATGAGGCCTGAAAGTGGCATTCCACATTGTTACTACAAGATATACTCTTGGGTTTTATTTTCTTGCACTGTAAATCAGAGAGTAAATCTGTTGTTATTGTTGACGCGTATAGTAATGTTACTTTTCTGTGTTTACAGTGTGGCACCATGGACCAGGGTTTGTATGTAAATCTGACTGAGAGAAATCTTCAAGATGCTCAAAAATTCTTCTTAATGCATGAGGTTGTTCAACCAGTTATTCCAATTCCTTACTTCATGGAAGACAACAGCCGATTTTCCCATGTGGTTGTGGATGTCGTGCAGGGCAAGGACATGCTTTTCCATATCATCTATCTTGCCACAGGTATGAACTCTGCATTGCTGTGATAACTGCAAAAGGTTATGAGGCCTAGGAGTGTTAATGTTCTGTGAGTTAGTTATGGGATATGTATAGTGCACCTTGAACAACAGCTTTTCCTTTTTGACAGCATTAACTCTGCCTTCTACCATTTCTGAGTAGATGAATTCAGCAGTTTCCACTGTCTTTGTTTATATCGTATTGTGAACTCAAATTCTGGTGTCTGTTTCCTATTCTTCTTTGAAGGTATGAAGCCTACATTGCTCTTGAGGGAGTGAACGGTTTGAAATGCTATGAACAGGACTTCACAAGTTTCTCTTTTATTCTTTTTATGTAATTCAGGGTACAATCTCACCCAAGATAAGACAGTTTAGGATCCTCTGAGACAGAAGTAACTCTATGAATAGCAAATACAATTGCTGCTATTGCTATTTCTGGCTTTTCTGCTCACAACTATTTTATTACTTTTCCTTTTCATTTAATTTTCAAGGGTTTTTTTCATTCTGCAGTTTTACACCCTACCTTATTATTTGTCCATTTATAGGTGAACTTTGCAATGAAAGAAAAGTAATTCTCCACCTAAAATTGCCTTGGTTAGAAGTATTGCTTTCTTGGCTCAAAATTTCAAACTTCTTAAAAATAGCAAGGGTGTCAGAGAACTGTTTTTGCAAAACAAGGTTGTCCCCAGCTGAGACTGAAATACTAAGTTGGAGTAGCATGTTTAGACCCTCATGGCATAAGACTTAGTTTGCAAATGTCCATTATTAGGGGATAGCTCATCAAAGCAATGGTTTGTTAATGTGCATAGTTTGTGTCACAGTGAGTAGGCACCAAATATAATAAACTTAAGGAAATAATTTGTTGATCAACAAGAGGAAGAAAAGTCCTAATCCTAATTTATTTGATCTTGCAATCAATTAAGTAAATTGCAAAATTATTGATTCAGTAGAAACTGAATCAATCCTGTTAATTACTAAAATTATGATTCACTAAAGAAAATTGTGCATTCTAGAGCTTATAATTTATCAAGAGGCCAAGGAAAATGTGCATTGTGATTTAATATATGATTTAATTTTCCCTTGAAAGAATGATACCATTTTTCAGAGAAGATTGCTTCTTTTGAGTCTGAAGAAATTTTATAGTAATTTGGTGCATTCAGGTGAGACTGTATTTCTTTGCAATTATCCTTGTGGTTTTTTCATTGTGTGCTCCTTGAAAGATAGGCAGTAGTATAAAAGCTTTTAATAGGTTAAAACTGTGCTTGGATTTGACCAATTGTAGTCAAAGCAGCCCGCTGGTTAGTAAATCATAGCAATTTAGATGAAATTGTGCCAATACTAAATGCTGTTTTTATTGTTAGGGGTCTCCTGACAGAAACTGAATTACATAAATGTGTACTGCATTGTTTTTATATGAAGAGACTATCACTGCATAGTGGGATATTTATGTTATAATAGCAGCACTGAGAATGATGTCATTTGTCATTATTCCAATTGTCTTCAGTTTTCAGTTTCCCTTAATGTTTGATTCAGTAAGTGAGGATCTAAAACTTTGTTTCATGCTTCATTAATAAATTGTGTTCAATAAAGGTTCTAGGTTCTTTTTATGGATCTTTCTTGCTGCTAAAAAGATATTGCCCCTATACTGCTTTAGATGTATGTTTAACTTTTGTATGCTTGTACACTTTTATTCTTCTCTGTACCTCTGGTTTTGGTCATTCATGGAAGTAGGATACTACTTTAGCTGGATCTTTAGTCTGGCTCCAGCACATGTGTTTCTGTAATTGGACAGTGTATGTTTTATAAGTATGAGAAACCATATGATATTAAAAAAAAAAAAAAAAACCAAACCAAAAACCAGGTAATAATATAGTGTTCTTTAAGCTTCCTTGACAGAGACAATTCTATTTCACTTCTGTTTCACTGAATTATGATGGGTTTTGTTAACATTCCTTCTGACCTCTTCCTCCCCAATCGAGTGTAAGTACTAAGCTTTATTTTCCAACAAATATTTATATTCATTTTTCAGAAAAATTGCCCTTTTTTGTAGATTTTGAAATTAACGCACAGGTGTTTGTGTATAAATACCATAACTACAATACATAAGGGTAATCTAAAAATCCCAAGATATACCAAAATATATAGTGTAATTTACTCAAAACCTTATTATTTGAGGAGAAAGGCAGTATTTTTACCTTCTTTGGGGTGCAGGTAATAATTTTAATTTCATGATATTGGTAATGATGCAGCATTTTAGTTCTCCATAGTCCTATCTTTGCTTGCGTAGATGTGGAGGCGTTAGCATTGAGTTTGCATCCTTAACTACATGTGGTAAAAGATTACTGAGAAAACACCACTGCTTCTGTTAACACAAACTAGAAGGCAGCAGCCCTTAACTTTGGAAATAAACAAGGCTCTGAATGCAGACCAAGTTTAGTAGTTTTGAATCCATCCAGTGTACGGCCTTAGTCTCTCATACAATATCATCTATTCCAACCTCCTAACACCATAAAGCATGTATGTATTTGGGGAGAGGTGGAAGAGGGAGGTTACAGTCACTACCAGACAGAAACACTGTCATTATTGCATCTTTTCTGATTTAATTTGCTTGCATTATTAAAAGTAATGTCAAATTAAATTTGGAATAAATTATTTACCACAATGTTCCATCTTCAAAAGAAGCCAAAGGAACAATCTGAGGAACAGTGGGCTCAGCTACATGCAGTCACTGGGAAAAACAAGGAGCACACCACCTTGGAGCACACTTCTGTGGGCACATGATGGAGAAGAAGGTGATGGGGAACATTCAGTATGGATTTCCCAAGGGTGAATCACACCTGACCAATCTAATTACTTTCTGTGGTAAAATGACTGGATTTGTGAATGAAGAGAGTGTAGTATTCCAAATTTAGCCAGACTTTTGAAACTATCTCACATAATATTCATATATCCAAATTAGGACGTATGGTGTGTATGGATAGACAACTGGATGTATAAAACCTGCTTGGACATCGGGCTCAGAGGGTAGTTGTTAATGGGATGTATACAAGTGGTAAGGAGCTGAGTACTGTCCTGTTTAACATTTTAATCAATGACCTGGAGGAGACAACAGAGTGCACTCTATCAAGTGTGCAGAGGACATCAGAGTGGAGTACCAGTAGTTACACTGGAGGACAGTGCTGCCATCTCAAGGCAGCTGGAGGGATGGGCTAGCAAGAACCTCACAAAATTCAGCAGGTGCAAATGTGAAGTCCCAGATCTGGGGCAGACTAACTCTATGCAGTGACTGAGGCTGGGGACTGTCTAGGAAACAGCTGAAAAGGACTTGAGGACTTTGGTGGACAGCAAGCTGAACATGAGCCAAGAGCATGTTCTTGAAGTAAAGAAGACCAAGAGTGTCTCAGGCTGTATTAAGAGTAACATAACCAGTAGATCAAGGGAAGAGAGTATCCCCGTGTACTTAACACGCTTTAGACCGCATCCAGTTTTGGCCTCCCTCCAATGCAAGAAGGATGTTGATAAACTGGAGGAAATTCAGTGGAGGACCACTTTCTGCGGATCATCACCACCTAGGAGGAGAAGCTGAGGTAACTGGCCTTGTTCATCCTAGAGGAGAGAAGACTTCAGGGGGAGTTCTAGTTAACAACCTTACAAATACGTATAGGGAGTTTACGTGAAGAGTGGAGCCAGGCTCTTCACAGTGGTGCATGGTGGGAAGACAAGAGACAACAGGCAGAGAGTTTCACACTGGATATAAAGAAAAACTTTCACTCCAAGGACAGTCGAGCACTGGATTGAATTTCCCAGGGAGGTTGTTGAGTCTCCATGGTTGGAGAAATGGAGCAGCAACCCAGCCTATGTTATAGCTAGCTGTCCTTTGAGCAGGAGGTGGGAGTGGAGACCTCCCGATGTCCCTTCCAACCGAAATTATCCTCTGTCTATTATATGCCAGTACAATGGGCAAATTGGTTGGGCTAAATTACATTTTTACTCAACCCTGTAATAGTAGATAGTGTGTTTGCTGCTGGCAAAAGGGAGGTGCATTCAACTCTAACAGTAACTAACTCTAACTGGCAGTAAACCCGTGTAAAGCAGGATGGATCCAACCCATGCTGTGTGAGATGAACTCTGTGTAACTTCTGTAGTTATAATTCATTACAACGTTCTTACGAAAAGTGTAGTTTTGAAATGCACAAAGCTGATTCAGTGAAGAGATAGGCAAATATATTGGACTGAATACAAATGAGTGCTCTGCTGTCTTTGTTACTCTAAGCAAAAATCCCATTCTTTGAAGCAGATGGGCAGTAGTTAAGATTCTCTCTTCCCCCCCTCACATTCACTTACCTGTCCACCCTGTGATTAGAATACAAGTACTACAGAGGAGAATAACCCTGACAGTATAAAAGTGTAATCTAATTTCATTAAACCTTAAATAGATATAACATTACTTGAGGGGAGACTGGGAGTAAGCAAACAAATGCATTAATCTGCTGTGTCAACAGTCTTCATTTCCTAAACATTTGCCAGGTCATCATTCTGCTAGGGGATTCTGAGGTACTGGGATTTAACAGCTACTGCTCATATCAGAAATATACTTTAGTATTTTGGAAACACATCTTAATCTTTCACTGCACTGACTTCTAACACAGAATGAAGGGATATATCAATTCCTGCACATTTTGTGTTGCTTAGAACTAGCAGTGCTGCTGGCTTTAGGCAGGCAGAAATCCCAGAAGTGATTTTCATTGATTCAGAAAGAAAAGTCAAGGAAAGCATTCACAGAAGTTCTGAACTCAAAATCATCTATAATTATAAGTTAAAAGTAGACCAAGCTGGAGAAAACCCTGATGTTGTTCTGATGTTTCAAGTTTAAAAGACTTTCCTTTCTTCTTCATTAAAAAAAAAAAAAAATCAAAGTGGTGCTATGTATGTCATAGTTTTGTCACTTTTCCCCCCCTCTCATTTCTTTCTCCCTTTTATTTCTCCCTTTCAATTTAAATGCCTAGGTGTTCAATGGTTAAAAACTTTGCCAGTATCAAAATGTCTTCAAAGTATTTTTCAGAAAACAGGATGCTGCAACGTGAGCAAGTAGCCCTTATTTAGAGGACTGTTGCAAAATGTATAGATTTGTTAGAATAAATATGACAATTATTAGGTATGGTGTCTAGTTGAGAGTATTCTGAAAACAGTTTCTGGTTGGTGTTTCTTGGGAGTTCATAAAAGGTAATATTTGCACTGTCCCAGTACACAGAGGATGTTGCCTCCATACCCTGAGTAGAAATGGTATATGCCCAGTGGTGAATCTTGATTATTGGGATTTATAGTTTAGCACTGATGAAATTGGGGTATGGCCAACTTATAAAGAGAATGTGAAACCTGAGGAAAGATTTATTATTGGCTACGTGGCATGTCTCTAAAGAGTGGGTTGTTCACTGAACTGAAGCTGAATTTTTATGCCGTAAAGCCAGGCTTAAAGATGGCTGGAGGATGTTACAATACGTTGTGAACTTCCTGTTGTGGTTTAACTCCAGCTGGCAACAAAGGACTGTGCAGCAGCTCACTCATGCAGTTGTGGAATAGGGGGTAGAATCGAAAGAAAAAGGCAAAACTCGTGGGTTGAGATAAAGTCAATTTAACAAAACAGTGAAGGAAGGAGGAAATCAAGAGTAACACTGATAGGGGAATGTACAAACACGATTACTGTACCACCACTCACAGAGCTGACCTGGGAAGCTCCAGCCCACTCCAAGTGGCAACTTCCTGTCCCTTCCCCTTGCCAGCTGCCTGGCTATAGACTGGGCAGGGCATCACAAGGTACTGAATACCCATGTTCCATGCCAGATCGTTGGGATAATTAACCAAATCCCTGCCAGAACCAGGACACTTCCCTTTCTAAGAATTTCTAGAAAATGTTTTTCTCTGCTTGTGTGACCTCAGAATTACAGGTAGCAATGCGGAGAATAATGATAAAAATAATTCTGATGATATACATACAGCAGTTATTATGAAGAAGGTTCACAAAGAAATTTCAGAAGATATTTTTTGAAAATGTGGATGGTTTTTTTTATACAATTGCCTTTAGAAGGGTTATAACAGGTAATAAATGTCCACAAATATAACATTTTTTCTCTTGAAGCCCCTATGCTGTGTATTTTCCAGAAACCAGTCACAACCTCATTAAATGATTTGGAAGTGTGCATGAAATTCAGTTTGGAAATGCTATCAAAACAGTTTGTATTTCTCCTATTTGTCTTATTAGATGGGAGTGAATTCATGCAAAGTATGGCATGACTTGATTCCTCTGTGATTTTTGTTACAGTTTTATCATTTTCCTTTTGGTTTTTTTGTGATCAATACATAACACTTTGCTAGGGAGCAACTCAAGGTCTTAACAAGAAAAAACATTGTGTATGGGTTTTTGCTAAAAAATCTCAGAAGAAATATTGTCATTTTCTTGACAGACTACAGGTTCTGATCAAAGTGTGCAGCTTTCACAGTTTAATGTGCATGGTGTCATAATATATGTAGTAATGTGAAGTTATGGACCTTAAAATTATAAGCAAAAACACACACTTGTATGTGTTTCATACATGGTGAAGAGAGCAACAAAGCTTAAATTGACTGCATTTTTTCCAATTAGTTTCTTCTTCTGACTGTATTATCTCAGGTTTGTTGAGGTTATTGGAAATAATTTGCAGATAATTTTGTCTAGAAAGGAGCGATAGATATTTCCTCTCAGTTTGAGAAGCACCTTTTTAGTCTAGAAACTACAATATAAATGCAATAATAATAATGATCAAAGTAGTCATAATTTGAGTCACAAGTCAAGTGTGAAAGTGGTAGACAGTCTATTTGTATGTATTAATACTTCCTAGTTCAAAAACAGAAACAGGAAGATCAAAGTGCAGGTGGATAATGAGGGTTATACACTGTGGCAGGCAGTTGTCACCTTTTAAAAGTATTTCTCTTCTAACAGAAAACACAGTTTCTTTGTTTCTTATGCCTTTCCTTAGCAAGGGTGTAGTGTGCTTTTAGGCAGTTGTAAAGCACCTCTGCAACCCTTTAAAACTACTTCTCTGTAACTTATCCTTCTGGCCTTATGCAATGTCATTTTAAGAGATTTGAGGCAGGGACAATCATCATTACCCTGCTGTGTAAAACTGGTGCATGTTGGAAGACACCAGTCCTAACAGCAACATGATGATCTTGAACATTTGTTTAAAAAAGTCAAGCAGTAAGCCATAATGTTAATTACCTTATTCTCTGCTACTTTTGCAGTTACCAGTATCTCTGATAAAGGAAAGCCCTAGCTGAATGAACGCTTTGTTTATATTATTAACCTTTCCAGGAAACATTTTGCTGCAAAGTTTAAAGAAAGATTTCAAACATTGCATCATTTTGTCTTCAAGATTCCAATGTTCACTCTGGGATTTATGCTAATTTTACTAAGAATGCTTGCTGTGTATTTCTGCTAGAATATTTATGTTATTTTCTGTGTAGAGTATCTTTAAAGACAAAGAAGGATAGTGTAAACCGTAGCTGGTTTACTATGTAATTTAAACAGAGAAATGTTGAATTGCCACTGCCTTGTGTATTGTGTCATCTGTACTGAGTAAAGTGGCTCTAAAATGTTACCAAATGAGAATGGCCATGTCTGAAGTCCAGGCTACATAGTTATAAATGATACTATAGGGCTCTGGAGAATCAAACCCAGCATTTTAAATGTCTGGAAGTACTGATTTCCCTTGGCTTCATCACTGTGTGTAGACATTAATCATTCTGCCAGCTCCAGTTGGAGTGTGCTAAAGAGGTTTCTTAATAAATAGATGGCTCTAACTAGAGCTGGTTAAATTATTAATTGACAGCATTTTATATGTGAGAATTGTAGCCCTTTATTTGGTTCACAGATTACCCACATCTTATTTGTAGTCATTTTTTGTTATTATAATCAACTCCTAAATAGGTCACAATTTTGATTAGTTTGTTGCTGATATTTGCTCATATAGTTTGTTGATGTTTTAGATAGCATGTTCATGAATTGCCTGCTGTAAGTACATGGCATTTGTATTCTGTTCTCTCATGGGACAAATTTAAGTGGGAGAAGCCCTTTTTTTCTGTTCACAAATTATCATTATGTCTTTATAATTACACAGCTCTATTGGATAAAGACTATAAATAGATGTCCAAAGAACACACAGTGTGTGCACTTCTGTGCTGCCACTGGAAGTCAGAATTGCTGCAAGAAGCAGCTACTGGTTGAAGAACAGCTGTCTCTGCTGGCATGGGAGTGAGACTAATGCACAGGCCAGGGAGGGAAAGATTGTGAAGAGCTGGGGACAAAGTCTCAACCTTCCATTAAAAAAAGACCAGCTCCTCTTTATCACAGTGTTGCTGAGCTCTCAAATCCTGTTTGACTACTTTATAAACTTAGAATGCTCAAATAGCCTTTCCTCCTTCTTTTCTATTTCTTTGGGAACTATCATCTCTTCTTCCTGAAAAGGAAACTGGACTTGATAACCCCTACATTCGTTATGAGATAATTCTAATGCACAGAATGTGAGGCTGCGAGTGAAAGAGGTGTCTTATATAGCACTCAGTGTTGTTCCTGCTGTCTTCAAAACTAAATTATCTATGAGCACCTAAGCCTACATTGAAATATTTTGTTTTGCTCCTGGTAGCATGCACTGCCAGTTAACAGGCTTGGTCCTAATTTTGAATATAGCTATTGGCATCATCTTTGTCTTGGGACAAAGTTTGACCTTTGAACCAACTGTGTAACTCTTCCATGAGTACACAGTGTTCGGGACCCTTCCTGAGAGTTGTGGGGAGGAAGCCTTCCCTTTGACGGGACTTGGCTGTATCAGAACTTTTCAGAAAGCATTAGGTCACTTGGCATGCTGCTGAGCATTGTGGACATCTTTAGAACGTTCTGCAAGGCCTTTTACTTTTTAAAAGACTTGCATTTAAGGTGGACATGCATGTGGGGTTCAATGAACCCCTGCCAACCAAAGAAGAAAGCAGAACAGTTACATTATGGGGAGAAATAAAAGTCCAAACCCTACATAAAACTCATCTTTGACCCAAAGAAAAAAAAAAAAAAGTGTTGGATCACAAGGATGATGGTATTAAATGTGTTATATGTACGATATTCAGTGTGAGCATCAGTAAAGCAATCTTTAGATCGGACATTATACTGAACTCTTGTTTTTGTTAACATTTATGAGCTGCTTCATTCTGCAGCCTTTCCCCTAACAAACTTCAATAAATCCAGATGTTTACAACTAAGCAAATACAAGCAGTGCCACTAGTAGTCATTGGGGGGTTTCCCCAATAGTATTTGTGAATTTTTTTAACTTCCAGTTACCCAGGTCTGGTGATGGGACATTGCAAATCTTCATAAACTAAAGAATTTCGCAATTAAGTTATACCTCATTTATTTTGTTCTGTGACTTGTAAGAGTCATCAAAATGTGAAGATATGTTATTCCAAATACCATGGCCTTTGTGTGGAGTCCTGTGACCTGCAGGCAGATTGACAAAAGGATAGATTAGATTCCATATGCATTTTACTGTATTAAGTCACTGGGTAAGAGTCATAATATTTTGAGCAGAGACTCACTTGTCTACAGCATCATTAGTCTAGTTTTTATTTATTTTTCTTTTTCTTTCTTATCCCATGACTCTTGGAAATTTGGTTCTACAACTGCATACCTTCAGGAGGAATAGGAATGACAACAGCCAATGTAATAGTTAGATCACTTGCCTAGGAGATAAGAGCTGATTTTTAACTAACAAGCTGTGTGAGATTTCCTGGTTATTGCCAAATGTCTCAACCCCTAGAATATTACATATATAATATAATATAATCATATTGCCTATTATTAATCATATTACATATGTATTATATACTAGGGCTATTACTGCTTTAATGGCCTAGAGTAGTGACATGAACTTCTTCTGGTGAGGGATTTTTAGGTTCATGGCTCTAATCCCAAATTTGCTTCTGTCTCTTGTCTGTTTACTTCCTGATTTACTTTATATTAGAAAGAAATCAGCATCATTCTTTCCTTATGTATTTCTGAAGAAAAGATGTGCTTTATGCTGAAATTGCTGCTGAAGTTCCGTGCTTATTGTACTGGATTTGTACTGGATATATGTACTGGATTTGGCTCATCTGGGGACTGAAGCATAGAGGCATGTACTATGCAAACTGGAAATGAGTTTGAGTAGAGAACAGGCCCTGAAACATTCTTGTCAGCCAAGTTTATGATGCTTCTGAATCCGTATAGTACTCAGTTGTCTTTCTGACACTTCCAGTGCAAATAGCCACATAAGACTCTGTTAAGAAATCGGGCGAGGTTTATTGTGCGTCGTTATCTGAGAAGTAGTTTTCTCCACTTGTGCATGTAAATGCTTCTTTGATCTAGGCACTGGAAAATTTATTCGGTGGGAAAACACTATCATATTCATAGCATGCGCTAGGTTGTACAAGGTATTTATTGTTGTGGTGGCACGAAGGAAGGCAATAAAAAATAATAGGAGCAGTAAGCACTCCCTATCTGGTCAGATCCAATCAGAGTTATTACATCTCAACTTTGGGAGACTGGCAGGGATCCAGGGCCTGGGCTCAGTAGTAATTTTATCCTTTGTGTACAGTATGGCATTCTTCTCTGCTGCTCTGTGACAGATAGCAAGCTGTAAATCATAAGAAACATTTCATCTTGTGATTAATATCTGTGTTTATTAGTTATACTCTACTACTTTAGTTAGAGGTTACACATTTCTTTAGAGGTTCTCAGCTACCCTATTCAAAAAGTTCAGTCCTATCTACTGATTAAACATTTTAGCAGATCTCTCCAAAACTGGAAAGATTTCTTATCCTGAGAAGAAGCTTCTGGGAAATTAATATAGACTTTCTGTTTGTTTCATTGTGAATTACCTTACCTAGCAGCAACCTTATAGTTTTATTTATTTCTCTTTTCAGAATCCAGAATATTGAAATTATGCATCTCTTGACAGGTGTAATGTTTCCCATTCAGAACCGTAAGAATTCTTGTGTTGTCTTTGCCTCTGGGCTTCAAGTTTTGTGTGTATATGTGTGATTTTTAGTACAGTAAAAGCTGGACGTTGCCTACAAAAGTGGCTGTAATTACAATATACTGCCACATGGACATTCTCTAGAATATGTTACTCACATGTCGCTCTCAATATTGGATCTGTTAGTTATCATGTAACTCTCCTTAGGGAGTAAATTTTTTTCATGTTTGGGAATAAAAGAGTGTTGCCAGTCACACTCTTCTCAACCCCCTGTATCTGAACTGCAGCCTAATTTGTCCTAATTTATGTCTGTAAGTACGAACCAGGTAGCTCACTTTAAGTACAACCATAAGTACAGCCCTAAGCAATCCTTACACAATTGTTTCTTATGATAATGTGTTGATTTAAAGGGAGAATTCATATACAATGAGCCAAAATATTTGAGACTTCTCAAAAAAAATCTATTGGGATTCGCAGTAAAGGCAGTCTCATAGCACGTGCCCACAGGTTACTGTGTATCTTGGCAGGATCTGTTTGATTCAAATACGGTAACTATGATCAAATATGTACATTTTGTTTTGGCTGTAGGCTTGGTGCACAAACATAGTCTTGATATTCTATTTCATTTTGAACCTGACATTGTTGAAGTGCATTCCTTTTCTGAGCTAGAAAAATGTGTCTTTTTCTGTGCCAAGTTGCTTCAGTCTGATGCAAGACAAAAAATGTTGTATTGAACTTCTTTGAGGATGCTGGCTTCATTTGTCATGATCCTTGTAAATATTTTTGTTACTGAGTAACTTTATAGACAGAACTTGGGTAAAATAAATAGAAATTCAAATAGAGATTATTGCTTGGTGAGATCAAGGACGTTGTGCTTGATGTCCTTACAAACCAAGCCTTTAGTCTGTATTGCCTACCTAATATTTTCTGATACTTCCACAAGGAAGAAAAACATAAAGAATGTGGGGTATTAGAGCCAAACTTAAAATTGTTGTCAGTCGCCTGTTCACCAAATACTGAGAAACAACCTTCTGTTCTTGAACTCATTAAAACCTCATCTCTAAGGATTTATGCTTTACTTTTAAGCGTATCCTCTCTGCATGAACAGCATTTCTTAAACCCATGTTATTTTCTAAAGTATTGTTATGTGTTTGAATTCTCACATTTTAATATAACTCTCTAAAGGATATACATGGTGATGATACTTGGTATGCGACATGATCGAATAGCCATGCCTTGAGCAAATCTGATACATGGGATTATCTTCTGCAGTGAGCACAGCAACATGAGAAAGGAGGGTCTGTTGGTACAGGGATCCAGATAGTAGTGACACTTATATAAGGGGTATAGAATCACAGAATCATTTAGGTTGGAAAAGACCTGTAAGACCACAGAGTCCAACTGTAAACCTAACACTGCCAAGTCCACCACTAAGCCGTGTCCCTCAGCACCACATCCACACATCTTCTAAATGCCTCCAGGCGTGGCGACTCAACCACTTCCCTGAGCAGCCTGTTCCAATGCTTGACAACCTTTCAGTGCAGAATTTTTTCCTAATGTCCAATCTAAACCTTCCCTGGTGCTACTTGAGGCCATTTCGTCTTGCTCTATCGCTTGTTACTTGGGAGAAGAGACCAACCCCCACCTCACTATACCCTCCGCTCAGGTAATTGTAGAGAGTGAGAGGGTCTCCTTTTCTCCAGGCTAAATAACCCCAGTTCCCTCAGCTGCTCCTCATAAGACTTGTTCTCTAGGCCCCTCGCCAGCTTTTTTGCCCTTCTCTGGACACACTCTGGCACCTCGATGTCTTGTAGTGAGGGGCCCAAAACTGAACACAGTATTGGAGGTCTGGCCTTACCAGTGCTGAGTACAGGGGGACAATCACTGCCCTAGTCCTGCTGGCCACACTATTCCTGATGCAACATATGTAGAGCTGAGGTTTAATTCCTCTTGGGCTTCAAAGCTCAAAGCCGTTTTTTCCCACTTCCTTGTTGAATACTTGATCCAGAAGAGAAGGAGCTGCTGTGTGCTGCCTGAAATTCCCTAAGGACATGGAAGACCCTTACTGCTTGCAGGGCGTTAAATCACATCAGAAGCTGCTGAAGTACAGAAGTAGGGAAGAGATGCTTTTCACAGGCTCAGTACATTGCTTTTCTCTCTTCCCCCCGTTCCCAGCTCTCTGATAGTCTTCCTCACTCTTGTATGTTAACATGACTCTCAGAGACTTCATGATTTTTCTTGGCTGCAGGTGAGACTTTTGTGTCTTTAGTTCAGCTACCTCCTGTACATCATGGGAGAAAGTAACTGACTGTCACTGGGTTTGATTGTCAGCAAATCGAGTCCACGTGCACGAAAACAGTGGAACAAAAGAAGTTTCAAATCTTCAGTAAGAAAAAGTACCCGTTAAAGTGTCTATACTAAGATATTGTTATAGTTACATAAAACAGTTTTTCACATTTTAAACTTTTTCCCTTTAGATGGTATTGTTCTGAATACCAGTTTCACATATGAAATCTTAGAGATAAAGCTGGCAATTGAACCCAGACCTCACAAGTCTCCATATTGATTCATGAGAGCAATTTCTGTATTAAAACCTTTATAATTGAGAGCTAATTAAATGAGATTACAAATAAAAGATCACTAAAATATACTACTTCGTAAAGTCTTAAAATAACTAATGCTTTATGTCATATAAGTAGAAGTATGTACCACAGACTGACATGTCAATAAGTGGGTTTGTATCAACTGTAGCCTGTTAAGGAACTATGACTGCTATAGTTTTTGCTTATGGGTATTCTAAAGATACGTGTTATTTCTGACTAAGCTGAGGACAGGAACTGTTATGGATAGCTTCAGCTCCTCCAAATTGGACAAAATTTTATTAACTTGTGTCTTATCTCAGTCTTTGGCAAGCTGCAAATCTCTTATAAAATTGAAAATAGAAGAGAATTAGTAAATAAAGGGATGAACAGTGAGCATGATTAATGAAAAATACATGTGTTTTGAGGCTGTTGAAAGTACGTTGTTTCTTTTGTCAGACAGGAAGAAACATCTATTTTAGATCTAGAGAGGGTAAAAATTTGCCATTAGTGTATATGAGCTCAATCTAGCAAGCTGAGAAAAGGGGCGATTTGGTTTGATGTTCTTTCTTTGTGAAGGTAAGGGGCCTAATGTATTTGATGGCGTAAACATGTAATTCAGTGTGGGTTTTTGCTTAAACCTCTATAAAAGACCAAGGGGAAAGCAGAAAAAAAGATACTTCAGTTTTAGGCATTAGCAGCTTCAAGTTTGGAGACAAGGCTTTCAAAAAAGGCAAGCTGCTTTGCTTTAGCTGCTAGTTGCTTTGCATTTTAGTCCCAAATAAATCTGAGATTCCCTTTACAACTTGAATTTTCTATTTATTTGAAAGATTTTGAATGAACCTGACTGGAGCTGGATTTAAATTTGAGTTGAGACATGAAATGGTCACTGAGAGATGGTACACAAATTGAACTGTTTTCTAAAATGTAATACCTTTTTGATTCATGGGAAACACTGCTGGCTAGTGGAAACTTTAATTGTACCAACTTACAATCTGTTGTACTTTAAGGAACGGTGGATGTTTTCTGTATTAAAGCAGGTATTTAACTCTTTGCATAGTAATTAATGGAAGAAGCTTTTGCTGATTCAACTACAATTTGAATATGGCCTTGATGCTTTTGAGACAGTATCATATATGGGAATTAAGTCGAGAGGGGATAGAAGTGTTCTAAAGAATACAGTATGTTTAAGAAGTTTCTCTGGGAAACAGTAAAGAGAGGACTGAGATGGTAATTGTTCCAGTTTCCATTGATAGATACATTCCAAAATAGTTGTATTTGAAAATTGAGACTAAATTTCTTTTTTTGGAATGGGGGGAGGATGACTTTAATCTCCAGTAATTGTTAGGCAATGTTTGTCATTAACTTGTATGTTCTTTCTATCCTGTGTCAAACACACGGTTTTATTTGAAGAAAGCTATTTATTTTGGAATAACTAATATGTAGATCAGCCTTTTTTTATTCAAATGAGTCTTTGAATCAGTAGTTCTAGTTCCTGTATAGAAAGGGTAGTCTATAAATATTGCCTTCATAAAATAACTACATATTAAGTTTTGACATACAGCCATGAGAAACTCCTCTAGTTGTAAAGATACAATGGTATTTCTCTTGAAATAGCCGCTAGGGCATTAAGAAGCCTCTTGTGCTAATCATTTCAGAAAGTATGCAAATAGACTGTGGCTAAAATTGCATCTTTCAGATTCTTAATCTTGGCAAATGAGTTAAATCATCTCTTCTGCATAAAAGCCTGGGGAGGTGTAATGGACCATCATACCTCCTTTGTTGACAAGTGTTATCAACAAAGTAATTCATTTCAGCTTTAATTCAAATTAATTTCCAGTACTGTAAGGAAGCGCATCAATATTTACTTGAAATGTAATAGGAAAGAGGGAATAAGGAGTCAGAGCCAAAGAAGGTAAATCTAAAATATTGTACATGCTTCCTTTTTATAGACTATCTTTCAAAACTGCTGCAGTTACATCCAAGAATTGAGAAACAAAAGCAAACCAGATTGCAGAAATACATGGGGTTTTATCCGGAGAAAAATATTTTAATGTAGGATTTTTCTACATTTTTCTGCTGCTGCTTCCAAAACTCTCTTCAAAGAAAGAGACAAATCTTTCCAGTTTCTTAAGTGTGATAGTTAACTAACTATTCTGGGCTTTGAAACTGTTATAAACACTTTGTGTTTGTATATAATTGTGCTGTTTGTATATAATTTAAAGGTAGATTTTACTAAAATATGTTGAAATGATATGTGTGCCATTTTAACACTTCTTTTTTCTTTCTGATTGTCAAGGCACCAAGCAACTGAATGTCTGATTGTAAGATATAACTAGAAATTGTGTGTAGTTTGACAGGAAGTGGGAAAATTTGATTGATTTATTGTGGAAGTTGCTTTTCCTTAGATTTGTGAACCTTGGTGTCCCTGCTCATATTTTTTTAACTTCTCTCTTTCTGTTGAACAAACCAGCAGACCAACAATGACTGTATTTGTTCCCACACTTTCCTAAAAGCTTTTAAGCTGTAAAATTCCGTGCTTTTATATGGCCAAGGATTCTTAGGTTATTGTTACTCTCTAGCAATAACAGAAAAACATAAACAACCTCTGAAATCCAAAACCCTTTGAAATTTGGCATGGAGAGAGAATGATTTGATTTAAGATCTGGGGTCATTAAAAAAACCTCAATAAAACCAACCTCCTTGCTTTTCTTTCTGGTGTAGACCTAGAATAAGAAAGGACCTGTTTTTATATTTACTTTACATGGGGCCAAAAGCTCCAAGATCAAACATATTCACTGTTTTGGGCTAAGGTTTCACATGAGCAAGCCACAAGATTTCTCAAGCCCCAGAATGTAGCTTTTAAAAAAAAAAATCTAACACGTCTTATTCTATTTATAAAGTCCAATTTCTTGAGACGCATTGATGATGCTGTAATGATTCAGCTACAAATATAGCTCACATGGTAGATTATGTAGATTTTTAGTTGTTTCCCATTCTTGCGACTATAAAAACCGAATAGGTAATCTAAGAACTTCAGTTGGGGCAGGTTCATTCCTTGCTGGTGTGTGTATATTGTCTGCAGGTGACAGAAACTAATTACTATTTATTTTTGTTCCAGATTTTCAGTGGTATTAATATTAGCTTTTAGAGTAACCAGTTTCTCACATGGATTACTGTTGCTTCAGTCAATGAAATTTAATTAAATGTCCATGAACACTCATTTGTGAGTTTTCCAGGTTGCTTGCATTCTTTTTTTCTCCAACAGAATTCTATGATGGAGTAAGGAAAACTAAGATACCTGAGTAAGGGAGAGCTTAAGCTTTTCTATTTCCTGTAAGTGAGTAACGGTACAGAGGGTAACCAACATTTCTTTTACCCTGTTTAGTGTTTGAAAATAAGTCACCATATTAAAAGGGCAGAACAATTTACAACATTTCTTGAAGATATACAACAAAATTATTTTTGTATTTCCAGCTACAATATTTGCTAGAAGCTTTTGTTATACAGTTACAGAATTACCTTTTAAATCTAATAAATGTGCTTTATGTCTACATTTGTGTTAATATCCACCATCATCGTGTTATCATTGTGATGATAATGAGCTTTAATAGCAAGGCAGTCACAGTAGTTTGTTGTTGAAATTCTTCATAAGCTTAGCACAGTTTTTATTCTCTATCAAGGCTGCAAAACAGAACATGTTCAGATTTTTAGCCTCCCATTTTTGAGTGAAACTTGTTGAAAAATCGTGTCATATATATTTTATTATACCAAGAAATATATTGAAAGTAGAGAAAAAGAACAAATTAACTAAGACACTGACCAGATTGTTCAAACAGTTAATTTCAGAGAGACAAACTATGAACATGTAAACTGCCTCTAAAAGTAAAAATAAAAAAATGTTAAAAATTGAAATCTATGCCTTGATAAAGCATCAGAAATCCATTTTCATTTTTGAGGTTCACTTTTTTCCCCAAGGCAATAATTAATATATATTTTAAAATCAAACTGTATTATTTTTGTTTTCTGTATGATTGTAGAGGTACTACATTTCCCAGTAATATATGTTTAATTTTTAATGCAGAGGGGTTGAAGCTCCGTCTTTCACTTGTCCTTTAGGCTGTAGTATGATTAAAAACCTATTCCTGTAAATCAAATATAAATACATATCTCAGAAACCTGGAGGTAAAAGATAAATTAAGTTACAAAGAATGGTTATATTATCTTATCTTCTAAATATGCCCTTGCTTTAAACCAAACTGTACCCCACCCCAAAATGGGAAAACAAATTATAGCAAAGGCTTTAATTATCCATATTCCACTGATGATTTAACTAATTTTGAAGTTATTTTTAGGAAGGGAAAAAAAGAACATGTTTTAAATCCTCTCATATTCTGTGTACCATATGCATCTTTTTTTGGTGTTACACAGATTGCTAAATCATAAGTCCTGGGCTTTCTCTTTGTAGGCTTGACCAGCTGCTGCAGTAGCTGTTCCTGTGTCTTTTTTCTGTGTTGAGTGCCCTTAAGCCCTTATGCAACCTAATACTTTGTGTTATTGGAATAATTTTCTGCTGTTAACCAAATGCATGATCTGCTTTGCGGTAGAGCTTTGTTTCAGTTCCTGTCATGGAGGAAAGCAAATACTGATGATACATTTTTTTGCGGTGACAGTATGTTTATCAATCACCTTGGTCTTTCTTTGATTTTGCATTATTATATGTTCTGTACATCAATTTTATGTTTAGTATCTCTATTTATTCTTCTGGCAACCCCAATACCCTATTTTTTTCTGTTTTATGGTGTTTAATTAACACAAGTGTTGTATGATGAATATAAACACTGTTTATATAAACATCTGGATAATATTTAAAAGAAACTTAACATTAACAGGTTTTTTTCTTTAATTTCAGCAGTTTTAATACTCTCTGAATGCTTCTGTTTTTCCACTGGAAAAAATGATTGTATACAACAAATAATATGCAAAACCAGTGTATCAGGGACAAAATAAATAAATAAATAAGAATATAATTTTCCAAAATCTATTTCAAATTACACTTGAAAATATATGTAATTTATGTCCACTTCAACTACATTTTAAAACAACATTTCTCCCACATATCCATCAATTAATTTTAAAGTATCTTTAAAACAAAAAAAATTTATTATTATGTTGACAGATTGTTAAAAGTGTTAATGAGTCTGTTTTCAGATATTATAATATACACAGAGTAGTGTATTTCTTGCATAGGTGGTACCTGATTCAAGTTCAGTTACAAATTTTACTTAAGTACCTAATATAGCTTTAACTTACATTTTCTGTGTCTTGCGTTGACTGCCCTTTTCCCCTGTATTGACCACATTCTTTCTTCTGTTTAAAACATCTTGCTTTTCTAAACAGTGTTTTGCAGGGAAATTGTAAAAGAGGCCTTTGTTTACATGGACTATTTTGGGGTTATAATTTGCAGTCGATTTTGATGTTCCTTGAGGGTTTTTTGGTATATGCGAGGAGATTTTCACATCTGTAAAGGCACCTTATTGTGCTCAGAAAGTAAAGGAATACTTTTAAAGTCACAAAGACAGGCATATAACTGGCCTGAGCATATATTTGAGACTATTACAAATTTCTTTTGCTGGCAACTCATATAGTTGAGAAGGCACCAGTGAGGTTTTTTGTAATATTACTGAAAGATGACACTGTAGGCTTCCCCTCTGAAGAACATTGACTTGGATTCTGTGTTCTGGTGCTGGTTCAGCTGCTTTCTGGAGACCGGCTCTCTCTCCAAAGTACTACGCTAAATTGCAATAAAATGAAGGTTAAATTAGGTTTTGTTTCTGTTGTGGTTTAACCCCACACAGCAACTAGGACAATGCAGCTGCTCGCTCACTCCCCGCCTGCCTACCAAGTAGAACAGAGAGAAGAGAGAGAAAAGGCGGGGAAAGGAAGAACAAAAAACCAGCATCGTGTGTTGAGATTAAGAGTTTAGATAAAGAGTTGAGATAAGTTTAATAGAACAGCAATGGAAGGGGAAAAAAATTAATGGTGAAAGAATATACAAAATAAAGTGATACACCACCACCTGACAATTGATTGCCCAGCATGTCCTGAGCAGCGATCATGGATTCCTGCCCCCCAGTCAACCCCCATTTATTTACTGAGCGTGGTGTCTATGATATGGAATATTCCTTTCACCAGCTTGTCCTGTCTATGCTCCCTCTCAGCTTCTATGGGAATCTGAAAAAGTCCTTGACTAATGCATGCATCACTTAGCAACAACTAAAACAACATGCATTATCAATATTATTCTTATACTAAATCCAAAACACAGCAGCTGGTAGAAAGAAAAGAAAATTAACCCTATCCAGGACAGTTTCACTGTCACATATGGCAGGAGTTAAGACTGAAAGGGCTTCCCTCCCCAAAAAGAATGGGTAGAGGTTTTTTCCCATCTTTTAAAGAAGTGAAATAAACTTACTTCGAACTTACTTGCCTCATTTTGGATGATTTGTTAAAGATATTTTTGCTTGAAGAATGCAGCAATATTTTGTAAACATAATAGCTCATATAAATATTTATTCTTCTCCATAGCACAAAGTTGCTACAGATTCTTTGAGTGTTCTTATTTCTTTTACAAAACTCAAGAAATTTCAGGTTTCTTAGTTTGTTGCATCTGCCATTTGTTTACTTTTCTTTTGCAGGTGTCACCATAGATGTCATAATGATTTCAACCACACTCTTGCAGCGTTCCCCATTTCTGGCTGTGCTTTATACCATTACATCTTAAACTTTGCTTTTCAGTTTTAGAGATCATCCTTTGATTTTGTCCAATGGGACGTTTTGTTCATTACAAACTCTATTACTTCCAAGCTTGTCTCAGATTTTCCATTCAGTTCTTAATAGTCTCCTATGCATTATGTAGTAATGTTTCAACTAGAATTTTTCTTTCCTCTTCATTCACATTGACTAGATTTCCAGTCTTCAGTCACTGGTTTTGCAGGTCTCTCTAAAAGTATCACAGTACAAGTTAACAAAGCATATTATTTACTCATTCTGGCCAATGTCATTATCTTTTACTACTCCTGTATATACTCGGTCATCCTTAAACCAAGGCTGTGAGGTGTTTGGATCTATTCCAGCATGTCTTGCTTATGCTCGGGATGTGAAGATGCCATTCATTCGAATTCTTAAATAGCTGGTGGACTCAGCCTTGACATTTGTGATGAAACTGGAACTTCCCTGTGTCCATGGCAATAAAGTTACATCCATTAGGAAGGTCTGTGTTTACTGTTCTTCTTAGCTATTTCTTGGCAGTTAGTTTGATTAGAAAGTAAATATTGACTTAAAAGATTTTGACAGTTTTGGAAACATCTGTGCCCCAGGGCCATATTCAAGACTCAATTCTTTCCCTACTTCTCTATTTTGCTCTACAACGGTGGTGTGAAAATGGCTGAACAGGAAATGCTTTTGAGAATGGGACTTTTAGAAGTTCTTTAGGAAATCTGCAATCTTTGCTAGAGGCTGGATGCATAATATTGCACACAATTGTAGTAGAATTGGAAACACTGGAGCAAAGCACCCAGCTTTTGAAAGTACCAATGCAATGGCTGCGATTTTCCGCTGCAGGGCAGCCTGGTGTTGCCAGTAGTACATGCTAGTGTAGTTTGAGGACGTTGGTAGCTACATGTCATTGCCGTGTACTATAGTCTGATGAAAATTAGCCGCTAATTCAATCTGTGTCTGTCTCAAAGCTGCAGAGTAAAAACAGATCCTCACCCTAGTTTGGGCTGCTGGGTCCATGCCAACTCAGAATCATAGGCGGGAGGAATTTAAAGCAGAGAAGACAGGTTCTAGAAGATCGGAAGTAGGAGAGTTTAGTGAGGCAGAGGTAGATCTCATTTTATTCCATTTTACTGAACTTGCATATGACCCACATTGCTGCTGTGAAGGGTAGTGTTTCCTCCTGATAATCTGTGGGACCTCTGGCACTGCTTCCTCACTTAAAGCCCAGTCATTTATGACTTCTGACTTTTCTGTATGAGTGCTGATCCTTTTAGACAACAAATGGGAAAGGAATGATTTGGGGGATGCTGAAAGAAAAAAAAGGAAATGGGAGGAACAGAGACTATATGCCAAAAAAAGAAGGAAGAGCAAGAGCAATGACAGCCATCCTGGGCAAGGCATTAGTGCTGCAGTTCTCAGTGAGGATATTTCATTTTGTTCTAAGGTAGTATGCTGCTGCGGCCGTATTCTCCAGGTCCTAGACCTGAACATAAGAAAAATTGTAATTCTGCCCTCTACAATAGAAGAATTTACTGAGGAGGCAAGAAACACAACATATTTGATTTTGATCATATTCTCTTGTCCAAAGTTGCACTTCTAAATTAAGTGTGTACCCCTCCAGTCATGTGGGTTTTTTCTTCTCTTTTATCTTCGGGGAAGTAACAGTAAGTGACTCAGTCTGTAGATACCAGACCTGCCATAGCAGCAGGAAGAAATATTAGTCTGTACAAGAAGCACGTGCTGAATGCACACCTGATTTTTGTCTCATGCAGGAAAAAGATGCCAAATGCAATGTGTCATGAATCATACTGAATGTGTTGGCTGCCAGTTAGACAAGTGATACAGAGTTGTACTGACTGATCTATGAAGTGATACCAACTCATTTACATGTCTAAAATGATCTCACTGCTTCATTTTGCATCCAACAATCAGCAGTGGAAGCACTGCTTGTTCCATTCTTCAGTTGAGCTGGTTAATTGTGAGATGAAACTGACTCGTGGCAAAGGTTATTTAATTTTTTAATGTAACTCCACTTTAGGTTGTTTAGGGGGGAAAAAGTGATAGTCAAATTCAAAGTTTTTTAATATCAAAAAGGTTAAATTTTAATGAAAATTAGAATTGTCATTTAATAAATATTTTTTCTAACAAATACTCTTACATACAGTAAATCCTGAAAAGCTTTTTTATACCAAGAAAGGAAGAAAATGCAAAGAGTTATATGAAGCGATTGCATTAAGAATTGAGAGGTCAGTCAGAAGACTTTAACATGCAGGCATGATCTGTTGAATTCAGAATCTTATTATGGACAAAGGGGAATGCACTTCATATACTGAGCTAAGCATTTATTGTTCATATAATTAGTTTTGACTGTCTAACAAAATCAAGTCCATATTATCTACTTACTAAAGTTTTGTTAATAATATGGTTAAAATCTTACTCATAACTTCATACAAACTCCCCCTGTTGTTTGGTGTTATGATCCCCCTTCCAGTACTTCTCCAGGTCTTAAGACTTCAGTCTTCCTCAGGACGGGGGAGAAGAATTTGACAGTAATTGGCATGTTGGTTTCTCCACCTCCTCTTTGGTTTTGGAGTCTGCTTGAGGATACTTTTTGTATTTTCATAAGGTTGCTTACTTACTGTTCCTCACCACTTCCCACGCAAAGTTTGGGAGTGGCACGTTGCCCTCCCCCAGCCCAGTCACCCTGGAGGGGCTGTTTGTCCAGCAGTGACTACGTAGGGGTGCCAGACCCCTGCCCTGGGCATTCCCAGAGCAAAGCCAGTGCAGAGGAGCCACAGGCATGTGGCCACCAGGCAATTGCTGCCGTGGCTAAAACCAGCTCTCGCCAAGGCAGGGCCAGACACGTCCTGAGACCCTGCACTGCCAGCTGCCCACCAAACATCTGGTCTCGTGCTCGTGGTGGAAAAAAATATACTTACTGGGCTGCAAAACAGAGCATCCCAAACATTTGTCTTGCAGTTGTTACCAACTCACAAGAGATGTTACAGTCTTTTGAGACGTCGCATGAGTAAGAGCTGATCTCAGTTATGTGTTTGCAATGTTGGATGTTTAATATTTGCTATTGCTGGCACATAGAAAATTGCATAATGCAGTTTTGGTCAGACAGCTACCTAAAATATTTATCGGTGTGAGAATGTGGTTCTTTGTGTTCAGAACAAATGTTTTATGGTATTTTTAAATTATTTAAAAACGTTGCCTGAGTGAATCAGAAATATCACCAGTTGTCTGACGTTGGTTTGTGATGCTTAACTGTCTTCACTTATAAATCACAATAAGAATAGAATTGAAGAGCAAATGCTGAAAGGTAGGATTTTTCAAAGGTCAAAATCCAGATAAGTAAGAAGGGACACAGCCTTGTTTCATTATTATATTCACCTAGACTCAATTAAGACCTGCAGACATTCATTCATATGTGCTTTATTAAATGAATATGATGCATACCATAACCCCATAGTTTTTAATATATAAAATTTTAAAAGGGACTGATGGACTTGATTGCTTTTTAAACTGCTTTAAATATAATAAAGTGTAGTATAATCTAGTAAACTGAAATCGGTCATCCTTGCTGTGAATGTGCATTTATAATAGCCAGACTTTCAAAGCTTGTTTTCTAGTGACTACTGCTATGAAGTCTGTTCTGCACTAATAAAATTATTTTTTACTGTATTACATCACATAGAAAACTTTAATGGCTGTTTTCAAGTTCTTTTTCCTGTACTATAAGAAATTTAGGAAACTCCAGTCAACATACACCCACACCGAGTGTGGCTGCTGAGGCTTCACTGAGAACATCCAGCATGGGACGAAGATTTGTTCACTGAATGGCACCAGGGAGGTAGAATTGCTAGTATGATTTTTAGCAACTTACTTTCCTCTTACCTTTGCAGACTATGGAACTATCAAGAAAGTACTTGCCCCAATGAACCAGACTTCAAGCAGCTGCCTGCTCGAGGAAATTGAACTCCTGCCGAAAAGTCAGCGAGAGCCCATCAGGAGCCTTCAGATCCTGCACAGCCAGAGTGTCCTTTTTGTGGGCCTTCAGGAACACGTAATTAAGGTCCCCTTGAAGAGGTGTCTCTTTTACAAAACATACAGGTATGAAGAATCAGATAATTTGACTTCATTAGAGAAAAATGCTTGTGGGGATTGTGGAAAATTGAGAAGGAAAAATGACTAAGCAGGAATCCAAGTTAATTGCCTCTCTCAGCATTGACTTTCTATGTACGCTCTTTATCAGAAGTGTCTCTGACTTCTTTTACTAATTTGTTAGGACCAGATGAGACTCTCAAGGAAATACATGGGTATTTATGTGTCATACAGATTCTGAATTGTGAAATGAAACAGTAAGAAATGGTTTAGATATAGAAAACAAGTATGTGATAATGTGCAATATAGCTGCTGGTTTAATATATTTAAAGCTTGAAACTTGGACAAATTTAAGTTGGTTTGTTGTTTGTTTTTTTTTTAAGCAGTATTATAACTGAGTAAACAATATCTCTGTAGGATCAGAAGGAAAACTGGATTGATGAACTGAGAGTTAAGACATGTTGGAAAAGTGGCTATTTGAAGGTAGTGCTGGATTAGGAAACATATAGGTTAACATATAGGTTATCTAAAAGTACTTCCATGTTGCGAAACATATGCTACTAGAGACTATTAATTTAATCTATTATCTTCCATTTGATAGAAGTGTGGTTCCAGTAATTCAGTACAGTTGTTCTGTTTTGCATCAGGTAGACTCTGAACCAGTACAATGAGCTTTTAGAGAACTCTGACAGAAGCATTTGGTTGGTTTTTAGCTTGTTATGCTTTCAGCTTGTTTAACATAGCTCCTCTGAAAAGCTGGGCTATTAAAGGAGGGAAGAAGGCAGCCAGTTGCCTGTCTTGGCTGCTACACTCAGGATCGCGGAGACATTGTGCAGCAGACAGAGAGCTTATACCTCCTGTGAAAGGCAGCAACCATTTGCAGATGGAGACGTTTCTGGCTGTCAGAGGGAAGACGCGTGCGGTCACAGCAGGGAGGTGACCACAGCATGCAGGTGTAGAGCTGTGGCTCAGAGACAGTGGAAGGACTTTTCCGAGAGACGTGGCTCTATGTGGGGCTTGGTGCAATGCAGGAGGCTAGTGAAAGGCTACTGGGTTGAGCACAAGACTGAAGGAAAAGCTGTACCCTGGGAAACTGGAGAAGAGAAGTGAAGGGGGAATTCTCCTTATTACAGTTCTTTACCAGCCCTTTTTGTTTATAATGTCTTATGAAGCATATTTAGGTGTTTTCTACTAAAACAGTAGTGGTAGGACACTCAAAGCCCCATTGGAAGTCCTGCAAAACTCACTTGAAGGAAAAGTTATATATAGGCAAGTCTCTGCCTCAAGCTTTTGGTTGGTTTAGGGACCAACATAGGACCGAGTTTCATCTTTCGTTTAGTGAGTTGAAACAAGATGTGTGGCAGTCCTGTAGCCCTTTTTGGTTTGTTTCCTCCTTTTTGTTAAGTGACGGACCTGTATTTTGGGAGAGGGAGGCTTGTCTGTGTGTATATGTAGAGAAGAAAAAAATGTAATGATGTGTTCTTGTGCTGCTGTCTTTTCTAGAATATGACATGATTATGCTGTCCTGGTTGTACAAGACATTAAACATGTCTTCTTAAGCAGATGTGTTTATTTCAGAAAGGGAGACTGGGCTGGTATCCTGTGTTTTCTTAGAGATTCTGTAAACACGGAGAGCTCAATAATACGGGTGTCCCGTATTTGCACCAAGCCTGCACTCCACTTGAAACTTTTCAAGGCTGGAGCCTTATTATTAGTGAGGTGCGAGCTCCAAAATCCAGAGGTGAGACTTCCAGAGCACCTGTTTAACTGGTGGAGGTCCCACAAGATCCCTGATACCTGTGCTTCTGTCAGGATAATTCCCAAGGCACATTAGTGCTACCTCAGCTGCAGGGCCCAAAACAGGCTGCTTCCATCACAGGGTAGACCCGCTGTATCAGATCATAGACCCCATAAGCAGCTGCAGGCTGTGCATTCTTCTCCCTTTTTGAGCAGTGGGGTCTAATTGACTTGACTTTAAGAGTGTTTAAAAAAGAAAAAAATAGTGGTGCTGTTCCCATTTTACAGAGTACAACAGTAGTTAAATGACTCAAATCCTGCTGAAATGATAATTTATTTCTCTGCCAAGAGGTATGTGAAGTCTTGTCTTCCACTGGAATGACTTATTTAAAAAGAGATAAAATTATTAGTTGTGCATTTTTTCAGCCATATCTTTTGTAGTTGTATCATTTTGCATGCATAATTAAACATCCATTGCACCAAAAGGGTTACCATCCATGCTTTCTTCCTGGTTAAAGAGTTCACCAGCAATTCTAGCTCTGTTTTGCGAGAAAGGAGAGCATTTACAGCTGTGATCTAGACAAAATAAGGCATCTCCTTGTCATCTATCATTAGAGACTCAGATTGTTTGGAAGATGCAGACAATCTTTCTCTCACCTATCGCTTTTGGCTTGACTAGTTTTTTATTGGCTTATGCTGGATTTCAAGCATATTTGGTTCTCTACAGGAGGAGAGAGTATAGGTACCTTACTTGGGGCTATAAATTTCACTAGGTAATGAAACATCTGAAACTTAGTCACTTCATTGCTGGGTGCTTTAATACTCACAATCTTGTTATATGCTGCTAACTATTACTTCTGTACTATAGCAATGGGTAAATAAAGTAATGGGTAAACCTTACCTAAGGGAAATGCCTTGGGGCATTGTTACTCCTTTTTTTTTTTTTTTTGATTATTTTAATTTTATCTATTCACATTTATTATACTTAGGGCTACATAACTGCGCCAAGGCTATATTCTGAACTTTCATCAATAATAACTAGAGTTTCTTCACCAGATCAAGGGCATGTGTAGTCTTTAATATCTACTTCACATAATTTTTGCGAAACAGATCGTGCTTGTGTATAAATAACAGCCTTAAAAAAGTCAAAAGGCTGAAGATGTACTAGCTCATCTGTCCTGCCCTTTTCTGTCAATGGCAGAGTGCTCACCGTCTAATCTTTTCTAATCTTTTTGTTTAGGTTTATTTCAAGGGTTTCAGACAATGCAGCTTCAGTCCCGCTGTTGAGCAGACTGTTCCACAATATAATGTCTCAATGTCAAGATAATTTGCTTGCGATTGTCTATTTTTTGTTTTTATTTCTTGTTATTTCTTAATGTTCCAGACTCTAAAGCATGTGGTTATTGCTTTTATTGTGCCTCCTTAATTATCACTCTGATGTGCTGTATATGCTTAGCTAATTTGTGTTTCTGTGTAGATCCGTTCCTCCATCACTTGCTTGTGGTGGAGTCCTCTGTGACACAAGGTTGCCTCTGACAAATATTCCCTTTGGTTCAGGGCAGTGCTGTTCTTCCAGCTCACAGCTCCAGTCCCACAGACGCTCCTATCGAAGGTGCTTGAAAATACTGTTTTACCTTTAGACAATAAATTTGAGTAATTTTTTTCCCCCTGTGTTCTATTGCAGTTCAGTGCCCTTTATTGCTGTGACAGCAGACCTTACCTCAGACAGAGCCTGTTGTCACATCTGTAGTGCGTGTTGCTCAGCACTTTCCGTTATGCCATCATATTTTAGTTTTTTATGAGTGTTAGTTATTTGGATTGACAGTTTTCATGGTCGGGGTCTCCTGCAGACATCTGCCAATGGCTGAATAGTTTTGAACATCCTGTCATAATTCTGCTGTTTTTAGGGATCAGCCAGGGAAAATTAGTTTGGGCCACGTGAATTCTTACAGTTCTTCAAAGAGCCCTGGTGTCTTCATGCTTCAGGAGGACACAGCAGAGCAGTTACCTTTGCTCGGCAATCCTTGGGGAAAATCCTTAAGATCTGACCAGGTTGGTTTTACCTGGTTATTACATTTCACACGTGTTTATCAAACTGTAACAAAAGACCATCAGCATCATTCACTGGAGCTGTTGTTTTCACCAAAAATTCGCCAGCTCTCTGTCCATGTTCAGAGTTGAGCAGGCCAAGCATAAAGCACTTTTGTATACCCACTAATAAGCTATAATGCAAGATAGAATTATTATCATGAGAAGATAACTATTAAACTCCCTAAAGTTGTGGTGTTTGCTATTTACTTTGAAGGCTCTAAACATCTGTAATAAGGAGTGAAATCTGCAGCAGGGGCCTAAACACTCCGTCCCCGGAAACAAAGAACCAGTCAGCTTTCTTTTATTGGCAGCTGTAAACGCCACCAATTCATGGTGGCCACCTTCAAAAGCCACCTTGCATGGCAGTGATTTCTCTGAGGCAAATTTGTCGATTTAATAATTTGTACTGGAGTCTTCAGTGCATCAGCTTTGAAAGTAGGGGCAATGAAAGGCTGTATCAGCCTAATGTTCTGCAAAATCTTGCCAAGCAAGGATCAAGAACTGGTATTTCTGATGGAAGATAGGTTTCACACACTTAGAAGGCTTGAAAACTAATCTTACTATGATGTTATGCCTAAATAAATAAATAGTGGCATCTGCTAAAAGCTGTACAAATAGTGACTTCTCTGATATAGAAAAACAAGTTTTGGAAATTTTTGAGTATTGGTTTTTTACATTATATGCTTAAAACATTTTTGGGTCATGAGATTGTTTTGCTAAGCATTGCTATAGCTATTCTGCTGTAACCTTGACTTTTCTCTGTACTCCATTTTTATTTTGGCTTCTTTGTTAACTATCAGCTACACAATCTGTACATGTGCAAAAGATAACTGTAGCAGCATAGTAATAAGAAGGGTACTGGATTGACTAACAGAAGAAAACAATTATTGCTAATTTGGTTGTGCTTTATTTCATTCCTAGAACTCCAGAAAGATTACTGGATTAAGTATTTCAACTGCTGTTGCGTTCCTTTGTTTTTGCTTGACTATAGATGTTGCTTCCCCAGGAGTATTCCGGCGCTCAGTACAAACCTGTTTCCCTGGGAATAAACACTGTGGCTATCATTACATAGTAGGATAATGATTTCTATATAGGAGTATTATACATGTTAACGACCAGTAATGTGATCTGAACTATTACTAGGTGCTAATGTGTCCAGAAGGACTTGCCAACACATGGAATTGAAATTGCTGTTCTGAAATAATCTTTCCAGAATAGTTATTTTAGGATAACCAGGTGGATTTTGTTATTTCAAAATATGCAAGCCTTACTCCAGTTTAAATTGGAGAAAGGCACTGCTGCATTAGAATGTTGGAACCACTTGAGGCCTAATCTGAATTAGTTATTTCGGAGTAATATTCCAGAATCAGAATCTTCATAAATTTCCCAAACTAAGATAAACCATAATCCTGGCTGCAAGACTAGATTATAAGCACATTTTAAAAATGTGAAGTCTTTTTTTAGGTATTAGATACACTACAGAATTATCTTCAATTGGTGTGAACTTATGAGAACACTAGTAAAATCAGTAAAACTACGAAATAAGCACAGTTGAAAGTCTTCCTCACTCAAAAGAAATAGAATATTAGTCTCATGCTGGGGAGGGGAATCCATTGAAGCTCTGCAGATCTGAGGTTGACATATATTTCTTTCTTCCTCTTTGAGGACTGAGATTTTTTGCAGAAAGTGTCTCTGTCATGCCCACAAACTATGCATTTACATTTTGCTGCACCTGAAATATTTAGTCACAACTCTTTAAAGTGTGTGATCTATACATGTATGTATTGTATTGTAAGCACACATTTTTGGGAAACAAGAAGGAATTTTGATAAACAGGTAGAATTTTACAGCCTGCTGCAATGTATTTATTGCAGTACCATAGGAGGGCAAAGTAAAATGTCTTTTCCTTTTAGTTTGCAAAGTTGTAAGAGAACCAGATGGACTTGACTACATATTTGCAATTCAGATTTTATTAGGAGGATATTATTTTAATCGAAGAAGTGAGCTAAGAAATAAAAATTTAAAACAGGCATGTGGTTTTCATATGGCATGATGTAATTAATGTCTTTGCTTTAAAAAGTACAAAAAGTTTTAGGAATTTTAAGTTCAATGTAGTTGCTGTTAGGTTTTTCTTGAAAATCACCTGACATATTTAAAGCAACCCTCTTTCCAAGAGAACATTTCACTAGTCATTTGATACTTGACAAGTGTATTCTCTGGAAATTGAAGTTAAAGGTACTGGATGGTTTAAAACAAATGAACAAAAAAGCAAAGGCAAATTTGGCAGGTTTTTCATTTTAAAATAATTTAACATATCAGATACTGGACTGCTTTGCAGTCAGGACAGCACATATTGTATGAATCTCGGTTTACAGTGCTCTGCATTACATAGCAGTTATTTTCTCATGAGAGTTATTTGCAGCTCTCTTAATAACCTGTAATCTTTTTGTAGACATTTTCATTTATTTGAAGTTTTACAGAAAATTAACATCTGAGTTTGGAGTCAACTGTTGACCTGAATGTATGAGAAAGCGAGAGTATTCTTGATTCAGTAGTGTGAACTGTGGGCAGGATTCCAGGACAGGAGTTCTATGAGCTCAAACCACGTGGCTTTAAAGGCCATCTGCCCCTGATAATACATTGCCAGGCCAACAGAGTTACCTACAGTTCATATTCATATTCTAGTATAAAGTTAACCTCAACATTTAAGTTTAAAAGAACCTGGGTTACAGCTGACTAAAAGGATATGGAAGTTGTGTACCCTTTTTACGTTTATATCTATCTGCTAAAGATGTGCAGGTTTTTTAGAGACACACGGATGCCATATGGAAACAAACATGTCGAGCCTTGGGAATCATCACTGTTACTGCTGTTCTGATCTAGGAACCCAGCAGCTTGTGGGAAAATCCTCAAATCTATTGTTCTTGGGTTGCTCCGATTTTCAGAGCCAACCACAGATTTGCAGGCTCTAGTTTCAGCCCATCAAAAGGGCTCTGAAAACCCTAGCTGCACCTAGTGGTCCCAGCATTTCCAGGCTCCTACGGCTTCATCAGAGGGCTGGAAGCTTTGTCTTGGTTGACTGACATGGATGGGACCTTGGATGTTGTTTCTTTACAATGAACGGCAAGCCTACCTTCTCTAGTAAGCATGCATGCTCTGAAAGCTTTCACATTTGTTCCAAGTAGAGCCACTTGGAAGTGCCTGTTTTCAGAGAATTGTGCGCTGTAAGCAATTTCACTAAAAAAATTATATATAAATTCCTGATTTACAAGAGCTTGTAAATTTTGTCAGCGCATGCCACAAGATTGAACTGCACCTAGATGGATTGCCATCACCCTACAGAAATTCAAGTAGGAGGAAGCAATAGTACTCTACACAGAGTGGCTCAAATGATTAAAGCATTTGATTTCTCTTAACAATACAGGCAAAGGTTAAACAGGATTCTGAATATTTGAGAGGCATCTTAGTTTGAGCTCCTAGGACTTTATTGTTTGCCTGCCATTTATGTTCTTCTGCATCATTCATCTATATCTTTATATCCCTGTCCTTCATTGCACTTATCTATGTATACAGATGCATATATATATTTACAAAACCAGTAATGGCAACCATGGCCAAAGTAGTAATGAAAACACCGATAGGTACCTGTGTACAGAAGTCCTGTATCAGATTTGTGTATTCATTCCAAAGTAGGTAACACAGTGCACTTGGAACATAAGACAGGCTTTTATCTTCGGTTGTCTGTTCAAATTTGCAGTGAGGAGTCTGGCTTCTGTGAAATAAGATGGTGACCCCAGTTCAGTTCCTGGTATACAAAGTGTCGAGATCACAGTTGACAGTAATTGGAACTAGGTAGGCATGGCTATGCCAGTAGAAACGATTTGAAAGGGTCAGGAGACTCAAATATCCTCTGTTCTTCAAAATACCGTGTATAGGTAAAGACAGAAAAATGTTTCATGGAACAGTCTCAGAAGAAGGATGTCTTCTGTTTATACATTCTCTGAATAAAATGTTACAGCTCAAGAGAACATCTGAGTAGCGCTTAACAAAGTATATTGACAGCGGAATATATTCTTCCCCTAAAGGAAGTTTAAAAATCTCTTTGAAATTAGTGGTATCAGGGTATAGCTTTTAATCTTAAGGGTGTTTCTGTTCTTTGGAGCACACATAATTAATTCTTTTTAGTCTAAAGCTGTACAGGGGTTTTTTTATGTATTTTGCTCTGAATGGTGTTCATTTCTGCCTCATTTTGTGTCTGAACAAATCATCTCAAATGTAACTGAAGCAGAGCAGTTTTTTCCAGCCTGCTTGGTGATAATTATAAAATAACTGAGGAAAATGACGTGCTCTTGCTGGCTTGCTTTAGAGTGGTGTGACTTACAGTTCCGTTACCAGTCAGTCAAAATCCATTGTTTGAGCGTTGCATGACTGTCAGTAGGCATACCGAACCATTGCAGCCAAACCAATGCCTTGCAGGAGAGACACTCAACTACCTATTATTTATATTTGGTAAAATATGTGAAATGACAACATAGAGGAAAAATAGAATCAATCCGTAGAAGCCAAAAGCTGTTGAATTTTTTTGTAAAGAGTGCTGACTCGACAGGGTAAGTGGCATCAAGAGTCTTAGAATGAACCAATTCACTTTTATTTGTGAATTTCCTTCCTGCACAAAATTGCCAGTTTTAGCAGTGCTGGGACAAATCATGGGAAGTCTTAGAGATGTGGGCTGGTGCCTACTGGGAATAACAGACAAAACATTCATTTTCATCTCTGGTGAAATTGAGATGCAAGATAGACTTCCAGAGACAAGAGGTTTAATACATTATCCGGCTCTGCTACTGCCATTGTCACTGTCTGAAAGGGCCCTGTCAACTGAAAGACCTAATGCTAATTTTTAAATTTATCTAATTTCTCAACAGTAGCATCTAAAATGGCATTAATTTGGACAGAGATTTAGGAGGAGAAGGGATAAAGATGTGCAGTACTATCTAATTTTTTACTTTCCTTACTTACATGAATTTGACAGCCATTTTGTACGATTTTTTTTCTTATTTCATGTATACACTGCAGCTGTTCCTCTTACTGCTGTCTCTTGGGAGAGAGATTCATTAAAAAAGTGTTAATATTAAATTTTCCTTGATTGAGGACAGTAAAGATACGTAATTGCGAGTTAATAATAGTCCCTTTAAATTTCACATTTCAGATAGAAGTTCTGATAACTTCTCATACTTACAAGCTTTATTCTATCCTCATTTTCTATCTGTAAACTTATTTTGTTATCTGTTTATTTTCTTTTTTTATCTCAGCATAGCAGATAAAAATAATTAGCTGCTGTTATTCACACATAAAATTATCCCTCAAAGGAAAGAAAATGGTTTTAAAATGTAACATAATTAAGCAAAGAGGGATGAAATTTTACCCACATATTACCTCTCTTTTTTTTTTTTTAATTTAAAAGAAAATATATCTACTTTTCAGAGATACTGGTGATCTAAGCAAGTGATCTAAAAGAAATAAATGAGGAAACCCTCTGAGCTGCGAGGCAGGGAGGTGAACAGAAAAGGACTGTTGTGCCAATACCTGAGAACAGGGCAGCTATTTAAGTCAGGCCCTGCCTCATTTCATGAATACATCTGTCATGGTGAACTGAAATGCCAGAAAGGGGTGATGATGCTGAACTACAGTTTCATGGTATGATTTTCCTGTCTGAACATAAGATTTCAAAAATTAAACTTTTTACAAGATGAGTCTTACATATAATAATGACTGGGACAATCAATTAGAACATTATAAAAAACCCCAGGCAAAACTAGTTTTTCATGTGAGGAATACTTCTCAGACAAAATTTTCTGTTGCTTTGTTTGGAATAGTTCATATGTTTCCAGGATTAATTTATGTATTGTCGCGTAAAGAAAAAAATAATAATATTAAAGACTGTTAATGCCTCTCATTTTTGGAGAAAGTTCTTCGCACTTAGCCTCTTGTCATCTTCATGAGGTTAGCTGAGTTATTAGCTTCTTAAAATCAAGGTTTTCATACTCTCACTAGTCCTTCTTAACTAAATTCTGAAAAGATTTGCCTCGTTTTTTCTTGCTGACGTGCTCTCCAAATTTCTTCACTTACCAAAATGGCTATGTTCAGTGTCCACAGAGTGATTGAACATGCTGTGTCCCAGCAATGCAAGGACTTTTCAGCATTTTTTGAACTTTATTTCTTCCATGAGACTAGGATCTGTTCTGATACCAAGAGGTTAGAAGAAAGGTTGAAATATACTTTTAGTGCCCTACTTACAACTTCTAATTGACTTGTAATGAAAGGTGCAAGCCATTTTGATTTGCCTGAGTGGAAAGTAATATGGAAAGAAACACAGAAGAAGAAATGGGTCTAAGAGCAGGGTGGGAGAAGGATCAGCTTACTCCCAGGGAAGAGAGAGTGTTGTTCTAAGTGAAAGGATACCGACTTTTAAATATTTTTTTTTTTTAATAAAAGTGTCTAAAGCGTAATAACTACATTTAAAAATATTAACACAACATAAAGGAATAATGAAGTTGGAAAAGTGAGCACTTCTACTTTGAGAAATAGCACAGCTGAAGTTGTGAATTGAGCATTATGTCAGCCTTTAACTTTTTTTTGTACCCTTTTTTCATAAAGCATGTACTTTATCAGAGGTGCTCTGGAGGAGATCACTGAACATCTTGTCTTGCAAGCACTGAAAGGGCAAGATACTTAAAACTTTCTATAATTTGCATTTATTGTCCTCCTCACTTTCTAGATAGTTAAATGGAAACATGTGCAGCCTGAGTTACAAAAATGCTAAGTACTCACAGCTGCATAAGCCATCAGTTGGGAACTCTTCTGAACCCTGAATCCCCTAAACCAAAAGCTTTATCTTTGAAGTGGCAGCCTAATTAGGGGCACCTAGGGAGTTTTGGCTATTATGTCTCTTACTCTGTGCCCATTTTGCAGATGGGAACTATCCTCCCACATAAAACTGGCAATCCACATTGCCAAGTGCATTGTTGAAACTAATTCTTTGAAATGTATAAGCACTAAGGATGCTCTGTGATGGTACTATGGAGTAGCACACTAGGAAATTAGTAAGTCTGCATTATGTCTAATGTTAGCATGGAACTACATGAGGAATGCTAGAGATAAATAGAAATATGAATAAAACACAGGATTTATGAGGACAGAATCACAGAAGGGCTGAGGTTGGCAGGGGCCTCTGGAGGTCATCTGGTCCAACCACCTAGAGCCAGTTGTCCAGAATCATATCCAGATGGCTTTTTAATATCTCCAAGGAAGAAAGCTCCAGAACCTCTCTGGACAACCTGTGCCAGGGCTCTGTCACCCTCACACTAGAAAAAAGTGTTTCCTGATGTTCAGAGGGAACCTCCCATGTTTCAGTTTGTGCCCATTGCCTCTGGTCCTGTCACTGGGCACCTCTGAAAAGACTCTAGCTCCCCCTTCTTTGCACAGTCCCTTCAGGTATTTGTCCATTAAGAGATTCACTCTTTAACCTTCCCTTCTCCAAGCTGAACAGTCCCAGCTCTCTTAACCTCTCCTCAGGAGAGATGCTCCAATCTCTTAATCATCTTTGTGGCCCTTCACTGGACAGATGCAATGTGGACAGACAAAGAGAGAGTGTTAATGTCCATGGGTTTGAGTTGAACAAGAATGATCAATCTAGCATTTTTTATAATCTAGACAAAATGTTTGAATTTATTATTTTTATGTGTAATTTATAGGTATTTTTATGAGTGTTAAAACAATTATATTATGCTTCAGTATGATGGGACTTCCACCTACTTTCTTATGTATCTTTAGCTATGAAGCTGCTACTGCCATTTAATAGAGAAAAGAACTTTGAGTTTTGCACATCGAGTCATCCAGAGTCTATAGGAAGCTGGACTACCATCCTTATCTCTAACCTTTTTTCCTTCTCGAATGCCACTAGGAGGGAGTGTCTAGAGCAGCATGTGATATGTGAGAGGTGTGATGGCATCCACCAGCGCCCCTTTGAACTTATTTCTGGGGATTCTATAGCAGTGCAGAAAACAAATCAGAGAGTTTTCTAATTAATTTTCAAGGAGTAGACATTGTCACCTGGTTTCTGACAAAGATGATAACTATAATTCCAAAACATACGCTTTTTATGAATTTCTCTAATTCTCTAGTAATTAAATTCAATAATCAGTCTTGACAACATACCACGCACGCAGCCAGAAATTCAGCTATGCACTTAAAAGAAGTCCTAGCTTTGTGTAGGCATTCAAATTAATTTTTCTTCTGTTCTGTCATCTCGTCTGTGCCATACTACAACAGGGATCAATTTCACTATCTATTTTAGGCCTATGGAATATGAAGAAATGCTACATAGTTATTTAAAGATCTTTGGCCAGTACAGTCAAATATAAATATTTATGTTTTCTGATTGGTTTTCATTCACAGTGCATGCATTGGATCCCAAGACCCTTACTGTGGCTGGGACATGGTGATGAAGAAGTGCACAACACTAGAAGAAAGTCTGAGCATGAGTCAATGGGAGCAAAGCATTACTGTGTGTCCAGTAAGTCCAAACACATTCATTTATCACTTAAAACTTTTGATTCCATGTGAATTTCATGAAAATGAGCCGGCATAGATTTTTCAAGCTCAGGAAACTGTATTTAATGCCATTTTCCTCAGGCCTTCCCATCAGATTTTAACAGATTGTTTGGTTTCTTTTCTTTTTTTTAACAAACTACTTATATAATATGATAAAATTATTTATGGTACTTTTAAAAGGTAGTTGTTTTTTACCTGTAATGTCTACATTCCCACCTTGAAAACAAATGTTCACAAAGATTAGAGATATTGACATGTTTTTCTCTACAGGATTTTTCTCCGTTTTGTATTTTGAAAAAAAATGTAATTGCTAGTGGTATAATCTTTTCTTTTTAGGATCATTACTGCTAATATAAAAGGCTGTATAACATCTTTCAAAGTCTATGAATTGGAAGGGTGAATTGTATGAGTTAATTCTCACCCACATAAATGACAGGAGTGATAATTATAATAAACTTAGCATTAAATTTGCAGTGGCTTAACACCTCTCTTTAAAAAAAACTTTGAATAAATTTAGTATAATAAAAAAGAAGCAATGAAGTTGATTTATATCACTTGCTTTTAATGTGGTTCCAGTGTTGGTTTAATATTGATTCTTTTCCCTCACTCCAAAGAGTGCAAAAAGAGGGGTAAGAAGGATCTTCCTTGTGCCACTCATGCTGCTTTGTTTTTGCCTTCTGCCCGTGAAGAGGGAGCCTTTCCAACTCAGTTCTGCTTTCATTGCTAATGAGGACTCCTTGAACTTGTCCCCATTCGCCACTGGAGCACGTGCTTATATGAATTTATGCTCATATGACATCTATCTTCTATTCTCCGTGTCTTTAGCAAGTTCCTTTTAACATCTTACTGACACTCCTCTCTCTTAAGCTGGGCTTTGTTTAGTGTACTAGAGATGAGCAAAATTAGTATAAAGTTCTGCCAGCTTTCACCTGTGATCGCTACACGTGTTGCAGCAGCCTTACAGATACAAATCACTACATTGATTGTGAGGTCCTTGAGAACTAGCTTCTATGTTCTGACTGTCTGTGTCTGACATTAAATAGTTATGTTTTAAACAATACCTTGTCCTGTCCTTTGCATCCATACTCTCACATAGCAGCCTAATAAAAAAGGCTTGCATTGGATTGATCTGTGTTAGCATTTCAGCTCAAATCAGGGGCGACTTTGGGGCAAATACTCTGATTTTTCGCATTTTCTTTGGTTCACATCACAAAGAAGTCTTAAAGCATGCAAGCCACGTTACTTACAGATGAAATTAAACCAAAAATGTGCTCTAACTACTACTAGGCATTTGATCCATGGCCAGAGCCAACACCAAAGTAAGCCAAAAAAATGCATATGGTGTATGTGTCAAGTCTTGAACGCCAGCTGGTTTATTTTCCAGATTTGTGGTTCATGTGCGTACCACTTGCTAATGTAGACACAGCCATTGTCTCACAGAGAGTCTAGATTCAGTCACTAGTGCAGTCCTTGCCTCCCTGATTGGCAAGTAACTGGATGGACTGTACAGTATATTAATTTCCAAGTACATGGAGTATATCATATCTCCTTGCAGTAATCCCGCAGGCTAAACGTGGTTATGTGGTGGAGGGTTTGCTAGTAGCTTGGCTGGGTTGCTGGTTTAGGAAGGGTTGCTGGAATGGGTTGGTTGGTTGATACTTGCATGAGCACTCTGTCTTCTGCTTGGTCTTTGAATTCTGGCATTGGTCCTTATTTTCTTTCATAGATACAAAACGTGAGGTGAAGAGGGGGTGGAGGGGCAGGGAGGAATGGTTCAGAAAGCAGAATTCAATTCTTTTCTGTTCAACTGGAAAAACAATTATATATGACAGTTGCATAGGATCTGACTGTCTAGTCAAAGCAGAGGAGCACCAAAGGATTACTCAGAAATTCATCCACAGCTGTGAGTCTTATTCTGCATATCAGATGTGAAAAGATTTTGTGAACCTCCAAAGGAATTTTGGAGTTGAGCAGATTAGGATTGCATAATATAAGGAAAATTTTAGAATTAACTGTCTAAATTGAAAAGCATAGTTGTACCACTTTACTATTTTAAATCCTTGAATTCTAAGTAACACATTATTGAACAAATTTGGAAACCTCATAGAAACTTTCCTTTAAAATAACACTGTAATCTGGCAAACTGCTGTCGATTACAATTTTGCTCAGCAAGGCTTTCAAATATTTGTTTTTATAGCATTTTTATGTGCTGTATTCACAGGATATATAAGCCAAGATGTAATTAATTTCATTTTGTAGACAACTGAGCTATGTGCATCCTTGACATTTGCTATATACGTTTAAGAGAATGTTGCAGGAGCAACATAAAAGAATATTAGAAAGCCTTCTTCTCTCCCTCTTTTGCTTGCAATATCTTAATTATTCATAAAACTACACTGCTCTTTTTAACACTATAGAAAATGTGTCAGATTAATGCATGACCAGTTTCTTCTAAACTCAGATCAGAGAGAAGCCTATTTATACACTAGCTTAGCCCAAAATTGTGTGACACGTTGCACTTGAGAAATTATTTCCTGGGGAATTATTTATATATCTGAATATTTATTGGCATGTCATGGTAGAGCAGAGAGAGGGCTAGGAGAGGTAGCTGAGCATTTGTGTTACCGTCTCTCTGAATTTTGAAGATCATTTGTGACAAATTTGGTTATTTTGGTTATCTTGCATTAATTTAATTCTCAAGTTGGTTTTTTAGGTTATTTTTTCAGTTGGCATGACTACACCAATTATACATGAATATAGATAGTAATTAATGCTATAGTACATGTCTATTTTGAGCTTCTTCCAGCTGGTCAGACATTCCTATTATTCATCCAGTATTTTTATAGTAATGAAGGTTTATTGTTTTGTCGAAATGTTTTCCAGTGGGACCACTTGCAACCCATCACTTAAAAGTGACTCATTGACATTATCAAAGAGCTTTTAAAAGGGAAAGTAAAAGTATTTTTTTAAAAAGTGTTTTGGGTTTTTTTACGTAAGTATGCGACATGAAATGGCTTTATTTTTACAGCTGTAGCAAATGTTGCGTGCAGGGAAAGAGTATAGTATGTGATCTTACCTGAATTCATTAGCAGCTTCAGGAAATACTCCAGAGCCACTGAATTCTGCATGAAATAACCTCAAACCAAAGAGCTCATGGCAGATTTAAGGACGGGGTCACTGAAGATGTGACCTTGACTCAGAGTGCAGAGGCACAAACCAGGAAGACAAGGTGGGTGCAGAGAGGCTCAAGACAAAGAAGGTGGATATTTGGAGGACGTTAGGAAGGAAGAAGGGACCAGAGGTATCTGTGAAAGGGAAAGGGTGACAAAACCAGGGTGCAGAGAGGGCAAAACAGTGTAGCCATGCCAGGAAAGTACAGCCATATTGTCTACTTGGTTGTGATTTTTCACTTGAGGCATGTCAGCTGGTGAAAGACAGGGCATAGGTTTTGGTGAGGTACATTTTGCTTTCTGATAGTCCTATTATCAAATTGTTTGATATCACTTGTGAAAGGCAGATATTAATAGACAAGCAGAGCAGGTGAGTCATGGGGAACAGCAGAGGCTGCAGTGGGGTGATCTTTACAGGAGTAAGGGAGAAAAAGTCACAGAATCATAGAACCATCAGTACCAGAACCACTTCTGAGCTCAAGCTTGCAAGCTAATTTTTATGAACGCTTTCACTGCCACTTGATATAAATTATGGAAATCATAGACAACGGTATCTTTAGTTTATAATTTCAGGTGCAGCAATAAAGATGCTTTGGTGCAGCATAGAAATAGAAAACAGTAAAGACATTTTCACCTCTGACATTAATTGGATTGGGGACATATCACTTCTAGTTAACAGACTGTATATTTATTAGACCAACAGTGTAAAAGAGAATGGATTTACTTGTCACTTAGCTAAAAGTAAGTATTTTCTGTTGTCTTATGAAAAACAACAGTGCATACTCTGCAAGAGCAAAGGTCGATGAGTTCTTTTCAATAAAAAGCTGTCAGCAGAATTTTTAAATGATGAATTATGGTTGTGTCAGTTGTTGCTGGCAGAATACACACATAGCTGTGAAAAATAAATAATGAGAAATGTAATTAATAGCAAAATTATGGAACATTTACCACAGTGGAAAGAATCAGACAGCACCCAGCATGACAGTGGAAACATGTCTTGTGCTGTAATCGAATCTCTTGTATCTTCAAATTATTAGTGAAATGTATACTTCTCTCACCACTGTTAAAATGAAACTATACTAAAAATAGCAAAGGCAGGCACCATTTCAGATCGTTCATGACAATCTACAACGGTAGTTCCTATTTCAATGTATAAGCAAATGTTAAAGTGTTACATACTTACACATTTGATAAAATATGCATGACTACAACTGATACATATTTATTTCTGAGTGAATTTAAATGCTATTTAGCCTGCACTTTTAAGTACTGCTGTTTTGACAAAAGGTTTAAATGTGACAATCAGAAGGCAAATCCTTTAGTATTTAAGTAAAAAATTCCATTTATGATCGCAGATTTGTTGAGATTAACACCTTGCTAAAAGAATTAAGAATATGAAAGCCTATCTTTGTTATGAGAGCTGAATTCCCCATGTTCAGCCCCATTTTCTTTATAAGTTACAGTAACCTCAGAGGCTGCTGCAATTTCCATTAGCATATTTTGATTCAGCTGGACAGTAAAGATTTCTTATTAACATGTGTTATGGCTGCATGATGGAAACATTCCAGTCAAGATGAGAATGGTCTGACCTTTCCAGCCAAAGGTGTTGAGAATTGCCTTCAGCAGGAGCACACTGTCTCACAATGTAGGGTTAGGTGCTGCTTTTTGAAGACATTTTTAGGATTTATACATACAATTTGTCTAATGTTTAGAGAGAGTCATGTTTAAAGCCACATTTCACTTTTGTGAAATGGTATGATATGATATGTGCTTCAAAAAACTTGTCAAAAAAAGACACTCATCGTGGGGATTTGAGGTTGATCCATCCAGTTTTGTTACCCTGGACCTGTTATCCTCTGCTGCCTCTTCGTTTTGATCTAGATTTGGGTTTCCAGAAGCATTCTTGCACAAGCTGTTTTACAGTCAGTATCCAGGTTCCTAATCACCGGTAGATTTTAGGAAATAGGGAATACTGTCATAAGAAGATAGTTGAGAGAAAGTGAAACTATACTTTCTGTTGAATCACGGTCGGTGAGGATAGTTACAGAAGGTAACGGTTGGTTGTGACTGTTGTTATTGCTTTAGCGGTGGCATCCAGTAGCCCAGATCAGTTGGGGGTGGTGGGAATTATGGACCTACGGAAACTGAGGAGAGCTTGCTGTCTGGAAGGTATACCTCCCCAGTGGAGGCTTTTATTGTTGGTGGCAGGAGGCTGTACCTCCATGTGCTGCAGAATTAAGAGGTTGTATGAAGGAACTGTCAGGCCTCAGGTAAGCCTGTCTGTTGTGTTTGTTCCTAGATGAGGAATCTGACAGTGGATGGGCATTTTGGAACATGGTCGCAGTGGAAACCTTGCACTCACACCGACGGTGCCAGTGTTGGCTCCTGCCTCTGCAGGACACGTGTGTGTGACAGTCCTGCTCCTCAGTGTGGAGGCTGGCTGTGTGAAGGACCAACCATGGAGATTGCCAACTGTTCCAGGTACACAAAACAATTTCAGGTTCTACCATTTATGGTTTAAAAGTTTTTAACTTAATCATAATAGAACCTACCCTTTGAAATCTCATCTGCAATCCACTGATCCAGTTCTGTGCATGGAACAGCTCCTATCAATGTCCACAGCAAATGAGACATTAGAAAGTATCTCTCAGACTTTGTGGGAGAGAAAATGAGCCAGATGGCAAATAGGGGTTTAAAATGCTGTGTACCAAATAGTATTGTCCTGAAATAATTTTAACAAAAGTTCAGAAAGAAAAAAAATCAGTGTTAGGTAATACCCAAGGTATGATACTTTTTCACAGTTCTGCAGTCATAAAACATTTTTTCTGGAAGTCAGACCTGTTTACTTTTTTGGAGGTCTCATGTCACCGTTGTATTCCCCCATTCTGCCTTGGGAAAAATATTTTCATTATATCTTTTGGTTGTATCTTGATAGCTAGATCTCTTACCAGTCTGTATGCCACTCTTTAGCCATTCTTTTGTCTTCGTCAGGCACATAACCACTCCAAGAAAAAACAGTGAGAGCAGATCATTTCAAAGAGATTCAAAACACTGCATATTCTGAACTGCATTAGGAGTTCATGTTTAAAACATTATACTTACTTTAGTTGCAAGATGGAATTTTATATACTGGTGTATTCTGCTTATTGTCGGTGATGCTTTCTGCTTTTTGTCTTTGGTTTGTTTTTTTGGGGTTTTTTTGAACATCAGAAGCACATCATGGTAGTGAATAAAACTGATTTTCCTTCTGCACAAGATAACTGAAAGCTCTGTAAGTGGAAATAGTCAATTTTAGGGAAGTTATTAAAAACATAATATAGTATATTACATCGGATCAGGAGAATGGTAGAAAAGATAAGCATGCTGTGAGCTACTGAGCAATCAAACAGTGGTTGTTGGCTGTCAGGTTTAGAATGGAATTTGGAACATGATTTGGGACTTGATTCACATGCGGTATTACACTACTATTTTAACATCTTACTTCTGTTAATACTGCTATATCAGTGATTGACTCCCAGAATTCATGGATATCCAGATATTTTGTTCATTTTCCCACTTGGGTCAGACATTGCATGAAGAGAGTTCTTATTTTTTTGTCTGTGTTACCAGTGATAACTGATTATTTTTTTCAAAAGCTTTTTTCTGTGTTGTTAACTCTTATATCCCTTATAGTAACAAGACATCAAGATGAGTGAAATTTAAATTGGTAATATTTGTGATAATTTACTTCAATAATCGCATGTCATTTTTATAACTGGATTTAATTAGTTTTCATTGTTAAAAAGAAGTGATTTGAAAATTGTCAGGCACTATTTTAACTTCTGCTTTTATGATGAAACCTCAAAAACTTGTTATAGTTTAGTTTTTTTGGGTTTTGGGGGGTGTTTTTGTTTTTGTTTTTGTTTTAATTTCTGTTTGTCTTCTGCCAATACAGAAACTGCAAGCTAGCCATCAAAAGGTTTTGAGAACTGCTTGAAGTGCATTATTTTTTGCTTAGGACAGGGTATGAAATTCCTTTTGAGATGTTCGGTCTCGTATTTTTTTCCTGGGGTATATTGGTGAGGGACAGGAGTATCCTTTCCAAAAGTTCACAAATGCAGGATACAGCATAAGAATTCTGTTTGCTTTTTTGTTACGTTACAAATAAGATATTGACACCTTATCAAAGTATCCAGCTGAAGTTAGGAACTAATGCATTTTGACGCTTACTTACTACTCTTTTTGCTTTAATCACTTTCCTTTCAGAAGAGGTAGCAAAACTTGTCATTTTAATCTCCCTGACAAAAAGACTCACAAATAACAATTAAAACAATGTGTAACTAAAAGTTCTCTTCAGAACTTTGATACAGGAGTTTGCTGATGAAGTTTACCCAGAATAAAGTGACTGAAAGCGACAATATAGCTTCTTATCTTTGTTCTTAACTTCTTGTATAATGGGGTCATTTTAGCAGTTGCTGATTACAAAGCATGGAATATGGAAGGATCAGAGCACCTTTATTTTAGTTCAGTATTCTTTAAGAAATGGAACACGATGCAGTACTAATGACTTCTACAGAAATATTAATGGGCCAGATTTTGCTGTCAGTCACACCTAATCAGCCGTTCGCTATGTATAACAGATGACAGAGCCTGAGCTTTTTATTCTACCAGAAATGGAGGCTGGACACCATGGACTTCTTGGTCACCTTGTAGTACCACTTGTGGAATAGGCTTTCAAGTTCGTCAGCGTTCCTGCAGCAATCCAACCCCTCGACATGGAGGACGTGTCTGTGTAGGACAGAATCGTGAGGAGAGGTGAGCTATCTTTTTTCCTACTGTCTGTTTTAATTTTATCTGCTCAGCTGTATTCCACAGGACATTTTCTCCTTTATCTGCCTTGGTTTTCTCTTCCCTTGCCTTTCATTCTCTCTTTAACTCCACTGCCGCACAACAGCAGTATTCCCATTAGCAAGGCTGTGAGTCTGCAGCAGTTCTTTCATCTTTCACGTAGCTGCATCCCTCCCGAGCCAGCTGAGAGCTCCTGGTAGTGCCAGAGAATTGTGCTGAAGCAATGTGCTGCTATCCCTTGAGACCCTGAAAATTGATTCTCCTTGAAAATTGATTGCAGTGTGTTTAAATCGTAACTCGCCCAGCCTCAAGACCTGGCATTCAGAGCAAAATATAGTAAGGTCACAGCACTATGTTACTGATGCTGTGAGTTCACTTTTTCTGTCTTAAATGAATTAAGCATCTATATAACATGAAAGGAAGTTTCAAGGGCTTTGTTTTATATTCAATAAATATAATACACCTTGAACTCAAATATCTTTTAGTAAGGTTTGGGGGATTTGGGGGGGGGAGGGTGTTTGTTTGTATATATATTAACTCCTAAGCAGATCAAGTCAGCTCAGATTTTGATTTTGCCATGTATTGCCTTGCTACTGAGCTGGGTATTTTGTTCCTAGCTCTGTAAAGTAAAGTTCAGGGCTCTGATTCCATTTTTCATGCACCCTAATGTCTCTAATTTGTAATTTGTGTGTTAGGAATATTAACGGGAATTAAATATTTCTTTAAATCAAACTGCAATACATTCATATAAGCTGCAACTCTTCGATGCATTATGTTGTTTCCTGAGGCATGCCAAAAAGCTAGATAGCAGAAGACTGGTATTGGTTTAAGAATTTGGAGTACTGTAGTTACCTGTTCCAAGAGATGTTATGTGTATATGTTTCCTCTTAATAGGCACTTGCAGCTTACTTCAGTGTTTCTGTATGGATGATTTAGTATCCTGTATTGCCGTTGGATGAAAACAAGATTCAGTAAGCTTTATGAAGAATTTCAGTGAGGGATTTAATTAAACACCAAGTCTGTGATTTCCTCAGGCGAAAAGATTCCATTGAAGGAAAGTTGCATTGCACATTTATGTATTAACTGATCATCAAGGACACTGGTCTTTCTAACTCTGAATGTAAAGGATGAGTATCACAGAACATGTGAACACTTCTTGCTGTTTCAGAGCCATGAATATTTACTATTTCATTGCAGAGGAGAGCATTTTGTTATTTTGTAAATTGCTTTCTGAAAATAGGTTGCCCAACCAAAAAGCCATCACCACCAACTGTAGATTGTATCTGCTGTTACATAGCTCTGTTCCAGCATGAGTAAAAGTTATTGATTTTCTCGAACTGAGAGGTCAGTCCAGGGCAAGAGACAATAAGACTGAATATAGAAGAAAAGAATTTAGTTTGGACAGACTTTTTGGTGATGGACTATGAATGTTAGTAGTCATTGTTTGTCTTAAGTTTAACATGGAATAGAAGTCTGATAAGGAGTTTCAGAGAAATACAGAAAAGCATGAGGAATACTTCCAAAATTATAGGAGAAAATGTCCAGCATTAAGACAGTGGGTGTACTAAAAAAGCAGTTATAAATGGAAAGTGATACTTACAATGAGTCGAAATAATAGCAGCCTAGAGGGATTGCATTTTGGTATGTAACAGTTCTGATGGAATAGCAGGCTTATGTTGCTTTGCTTTTGTAGCCTGCAGGTTACTTGTCCTTTCCCTCTTTGTCCAGGTCAGCAGCAATCTGGGATGTACATGCCTGTGAGTTTACTGCAGGATGTCTTTTTCTCTCGTACTTTGTCTGTTACTGTTTCCTGTCTCCTTGAAACACCCTCCACTGTGACCGGCCCTGCACCTTCCTCTCACTCACTAGCTTGCTCACAGCTGGCCTTCCTGCCTCTACCCTGGTTTTGTTTGTTACCCACAATGTGCACTGATAATTTTAAAGTCTGGGTTTTTGAAGTACTCTTAACATTTATTTCCAGAAGGTGTGGTATCTTAGAAAGTTTTGTCATATGCTTTTTAAAGCAGTTAGAGGAATGAGACATCAGTTATGTGTCAGGCAGCTCTGTGCTTGCTGGTCATTCCCTTGAAATCCGCGGCAATATTTACTGATTTAAAGTGTTGCAGATAAATTAAACTCTTCTGCTAAAGGGGTGTGGGGCAGTGGAAAACAGTTGAGAGACAGCAGCACAGACTTAATATTGCAAAGCCGATTTGCCTTTTAGGAATAAGTAAAAAGAGCAGCTGATGTGCATTTAGACAGAATGTGGAGAGGGAGTAAAAATAGCATTTTAACAAAATATGCTAATCACAAAAAATAATTTTCTAGTTAAGACTCCAGATGGAAGACATCCTGATGAACTCCTTAGGGGCTTAAAAATTTCTGGTTTCTCCTGTATGAGAAATATTTGCCGAAGCTGCTAGAAAACTCTCTAGGTTTTAGTTCATAGAGTCTACAGCATCCTGTCTTGACTTTTTCATTGAGTGAAAGGGTGTGTCCTCTTCTTTCTGTGGAAGATGCTGTAGATATGGGCTCATTAAGTCCACTGGTCTCCCTCTTAACTGTGCAGAAATGAGGGACATAAGAATAAGAATCCCTTGCTTTTAGTGAGTGTATTTATCTTTTATTGCATAGGAAAAAAAGAAAGAAAAGAAGCATGACAAATCAGAATTAGAAAAATAAATTGACTGCAGATGAGGAGTAAATGAAAGCCCTGGAAATTTTTGGGTGTATAAGAAGATTAGGAGGAGTACGCATTGTCACCTTTTTTTGTACGCAGTCTTCAGCAGATAGTCAGACCTTTTGGGCTTGTTTCCGTGAGACAAAGGGACGGCCTGAGACTCAAGAGCCTGCTCTGTGTAGCACTGCTTGTTCCTGAGCAGTGCGAACAAGCCCGGTCCCCTTCAGCAGAGCCCATCAAACACCACGAGGCTTTGGGCTTCCTTGTGCTCTCATGGCAGCCCTGCCTGCCCCACGTCTGTGCTCCCGTGCTCCTCGCTTTCTCTGCTCCCTTCTCCCACAGAAGCCCCTGGGTGCATATGCCCTGGCCTCCACCACCTTCCACAGTCTCCCCGAGTGGGGATTTCTGTCGATTCAGCAATCCCAGTCCAGTAAGGCACGTGTGTGCATCATGGGTCTGCCTTCAATTAAAGGAATCCAGCATTCCCATCAACCTCGGTACAGTCTGTTCTTCCCAGTAAGTCACCAGCTGGGAAGCACGAGTACCCAGCCCACAACAGTCTATGGCATAGGAATGAGCAGGCAGGGATGAAGGTTAGTTTGTTTTTCTTAAATACATGCTAGTATAATATAGTTAAAAAGTAAGAACTAATTTCAATAGCATCTCTCTGTGGAATAAAAAAGACACATTTCTAACTGTCATGCAGTTATCCTCTGGTAGTCAGTGCTGCATGGCAACACTGAAATAAATTGATGTTTTACTAAAGGGTGAGATCTTCACAGGAATGAGAATAGTGATTCCAGTTGTACTGGAATTGCCTGGTGTAAAAATTAAAAAATTACTGTAGGAACTAGTGGTTGCGGACACAACTGGACAGAGGATATTCTTCCTTCCCCCAGTATGACAATTCCTTTATTAGAGCGTTTGAACTTGGATTCACAGCAAGGGGAAATGGGAAAGGTCACTGTAGAAACCCTACATTTCTCTAGGCTGTTCTCCCTTCTGACCTCATTGCAGTTAGATTAGGGGAGAGGGCAGTGGTTTCACAGATTCAAGTTTCTTGCATTGCATGTTTTGTTGAATTGCTGTAAACTGTTAGCCCTGTGGGTCCTGAGAACAAAATTAAGAGGGGAAGAAGGAGCAAAAGGGAAAAAGGGTTGCTGAGTGACTTGAAATGCATCCAAGAAGAGATATAATGAAACTTGGCTCAAAGCCCTGTGCTGTAGCACAGCTCTCAAAGATCAATTGCGGGGATGTCTCTAGCTGTGAAAACATACCTGATGTTTTCAGAGGCTGGCTGGCTGAAATGAAAATAAGATTCTACTTGTATGCTGTGCTGGTTTTTTTTTTCTTTTCTTGAAAAAAAGGAAGAATTGACACTCACTTCTGTTATTGACTATTTGAAAAAGATTGTTCCTAAATTGAAGTAGCTTGCATAGGCATTCTAGGTCATTTTTCAGTTTCATCTTGTAGTTTCAACTGCATCTTTAAATAGTGATGGTTAACAGAATTTGCCAGCCTTTGAAGTGCTTACTGAGTCAGTTAGGTTTTCTTTCTGTCTTCCACTTACGTGAGAGAGCAGATGATAGAGCACCCCAAAAGAGGCCCTGTGTAGTGTCGTGAGTCTCATCTAAGTGAGATTTGTCATACCTAGCTTCAGGTGTCCACAAATGTGAGTCCTTATGTGTGAGTCAGGTGTCTGAACTTCTATTAAGGTCTGTAGAAATTCAGTCAATACAGGCTGTGGAGAACAGTGACTTATCTCCTTCTACTGTATATTTCTAAGTTTGGTTAAATTAGTCATTCCAGTCTCTATAGCTTGTATTGACAAAATTTTCATTGGCTGTAATGGGAGCTTAGATGTCTGTCTCCCACGCAGCCTTTATAGTCAGTGAAGGCCAATCAGTATATCGAGGCCTATGTTTGTATGACCAACATTAGACATTTGCTTTAGGGTGACATAAATCATGTTTTGAAGAGGGCCGTTTCTTTCCATGAAGTGTTGCTCAAGTTTAGATGACTACTTCATTGATAAACAGCTACACTATACATGCCTATATTTTAAGGTGAGAATGACCTGAATGATGGAAATTGTCAACTTCATGGCACGCTTGCTTTATCCTATGTGTGCATCCCAAATTAGCTTAGCACATGTCCATTAAGAACTAATGAAATTATGCAAAAAATGTACTTATTTGACTAAGTAAATGGTGATGATGTATCTATGTTTCATTGGGTACATGTTCTTAATAAATGATCGCAGAGACAAACTATCACAAACATTCACATAAATGACTGCATGTGACAAAGAATGTGTGCAGCTGTTGGAGATTTGGGAGAAGAATATCCAGACACAGAACATTCCTCTGCATCTTTAGTGATAGCATAATGCAAACTGCGAATGGCAAATATTGAACAAGCAGCATAAGGAAAAAACTTTTACCCAAATTACGCACTGAAGAATTCTGGCATAGCAGATTTATAAATTTTGAGGGTTTGGATTTTTTTTTTTCTCTGTTTACTGGTAAACAGCAGATGCGGTCAATACAACCTGTTAATAGTTTCCTTAACTATACAGAAATAAACAACCTAAATGTCACTACCCTACTTACCCCACACCCAACCTTTTCAATTTTGATGGAGTTGCTCATAGCTAGGGACAAATTCTGAATCATAGGCTCCAGCACACGTGATACACCTATTGTTGCATGTAACATACACAAAACAACATTTCTTTTCCCCCACAGAATTCTGAACATGCAAATTACTTGGTAATGAAAATTTAGAGCTTGGTGATCTTGGGGCTTTCTGCAAAAAGAAATGTGGTTATGGTTATCCTTGTTGAAAATTACAACAGTTTATACCGTCATTTCTACTTCTCTAGAAAATGAATTACTGAAGTATTAAAGTCAGTTTTCATTGCAGGAGAGTGCAAAGTGATGGAAATTTTTTAAAAGGGCAAGAAGATGGTGGATTTTGGATGGCTGGTATAAAATATTATAACGGATTGATTTGTTTGTTCAGAACAGTCGGTAGATGGAACAAGAGCCACCCAGTCGCATCCATAAAATATTAGAGCACTCCTTCAGGGTCATCTGTTTTCTGAATATGTTGTCACTTTGCTTTATCTGAAATAACAGCCTGGTCTCTTTAAGAGCTCCAGTCACACTTGCTGGTGGCCCACATCCTTTGGACCCATGTAGAGGGTCCTCACTAAGCATGTGCTATGGCTAGAGTTACTGGATGGCACACTGAAAAAATCAGGAATCTTAGGGTTTTTTACAAAAAAAAGAAAAAATTCACTAAAAGTTGTGACCCTCCCCACATATCTGAATGTCTTGTTACAATAATGACAGCTCAGTAGTAAAATATTCATGCTTCCCCCAGGAACCTAGTAGGCCTTTGAATCAGTTTGCAGCCCACTGGGAAATCCTTCAAAGATTATAATAGCTAAAAACACCCTTTAAAAGATAAAGCAATAACATTAGTAAAACAGTACAGTTCTTTATGCCTAGAATCAATGTTTTAGCTTTTGTTTTACCCATAAAAGTGGAGACGCTGTGGAAAGCAAAAAGCAAATTTAGCTCTCTGAAGAGAATAGAGATGGATCCTAATCAATGCTTAGCTGGAGACTGATAAAAGACTGCCTGCATAAATGGTTGCCTTCCATTTGGTTGACTGACTTCTGCCCTAGCTGTGTAGCCACAACTGTTTTTAATAAAGTAGTTGTCAACCTTGCTTATGTGCTCGCAGTGCAATAGCATGGTTGGATCACATGGATCGTATAAAAGCATTGAATAAAGCAAACAAATGCTTCACCCACGCAATTACGGCCTAAAAAACCCCCTCAAATGTTTATACACACTGTGCAGTGTGACAACTGTTAGTTTAGTGCTATGTGAATAGAGAGGGGCCTTTTCTATAAAATATTTCCCTGGACAAACATCTATCTGAATAATGCAAATGAGGGTCTTTTGGGGGCGGTGTTGTCTTGGTACTAAAGAGATTCTTTGCCTCCTTGTTTGCCCCTTCTCACAGGTACTGCAATGAGCATTTGTTGTGCCCCCCTCATGTGTTTTGGACAGGCTGGGGTCCATGGGAGCGCTGCACTGCTCAATGCGGAGGAGGGATCCAGGCACGGCGTAGGACATGTGAAAATGGTCCTGACTGTCCTGGCTGCAGCGTGGTAAGTCGTTCTCAGCTTTCCCTTCAGCAAATATCTATGGCCATATGCCATGGATGTCCCTGTGTCCATGATGCATCCGTGTACGTCTGTACGCTCTACCCTAAACAGCAGTAACCAGAGTGTGTTTGTCTCAGTGTTACTCATGTATGCTGAAATTCACACAGTTTATCAGTCAGAAATAAACATAATCCATCTTTTTCACAGTATCATTTAGAATATGAGCACCCTGAGGCAAGGTTGGTGCAGATGTGGATGTGTCCTTGGTGGATTTATGGTACTTTTTATTTTTATCACCAGAATACATAGGAACTCTTGCTATGAGCCCAGGAGTCCAGTGTATCAGGTCCCGTACAGCACAGAAAAAGATAAGTTTAAAATCAAAATAGATAAGGAGCCAATAAGTGAATACACGGAACCACCGTGAAGTGCTGAAATAAGCTTGAATAGTGGTAGTGATCTTAGCATTACAGCAGCCTAGCTGCTGTCAAGCTTTGAAGCTACAGCGGGACGATTTAGAATGAATAGAAGTGCCTTATGAATACACCGTTTATGAAGAGAAACATATGGGAAAGTATATAGGGGCTTTTACTTATATCCGAATAAATACAGGTGGTCGGTTTCATGTGCTGGGAATAGCAAAATGGGACATTGCTTTCTTGAAGGTGAATGAGATGATGCATAGTTAAGTATGGGTGAAGGATAGAAACACGAGCAGGCTGACGTGTTCACTGCAGTACACTGGGAAGATAACCTTGGTGTGAGTATTCATGGAGGGATAACGCTGTCAAAGCCGGAGGAAAGGGTATTGTTGCAGGACAACAAGAAGCCAAAGCAAAGTCTTAGCACGTGTAGGTGAATATCAGAAGATTAACTTTGGGGTGCTGTTTCATGATAATTTGAATTCTAGTGGTGGATTGTTACTGAAGGGGGTATTATGTAGAAATCATACCGTGGGTGAAAATTTGAAGTGGCCAAAACTGCAGGAGACAGATTCTGCTGGTGAATGACAGATGGTGGTGTTAATCTGCCTAGTGACCAAGAATGAGCACAGCTCAAAGGAAAAATGAGAGTTGGGCTTTGGCTGTGTTGTACTTAATGGCCAGGCCTAATGTTGCACACTAAGAAACAGGTACTCAATTTTCTTCCAGAATATTAAAAAGGTAGAAGAAAAATGCATTTTTTTATATGTTAAACCAATTTTTACCTGCCTTCCTTTCAGAGAGTAAGCTTAGTTCTAAGGGGTTCGTCATCGTCTGTGGTCTATTTGTTAGACTGGCAGTAATTCAATACTAAAGAAAGGGTCATTTATTACCTTTTTCTAATTTTAAGGTTTTATGCATTTTCCCAGGATTTTTTCTCTTTATAACATTTATCCTGGTGGTAGAATTGTATTTTCAGTAGATTGAAAACATCCGAAAGGTTTGTTCTTGGCTTTCAGTTGCACTTTAAGAAGTAACCTTAGAATTATACCAAGTTTTCCGAAATATTTGTCTCCCTGTGATGTACATAAAAAAGCAGACCTGTGGTCTAGATCCATTGTTAAACCTTCCTGACTAGCATAGAAAAGATCACAATCTGAAGGTTTTCCGTCTCAGTTATCCCTGTTTATCCCATACTAATGTTTGTGAAATAAAGCAGTATTTTGTTTCGCACAACATCTTTCCGTGGTCTAAAATGAAAAATATGTAGCTCTGATTTTCTCAGGAAGTTCCACAAGGAAAGCAGGAAAACCTTTAATGGAAAAAATTCTTAATTATAACAGAGTTGAGAATAATATTACTGGGTTTTGTAATTTATCACCAGTCTTAGCACGTTGTCTCTGCTGTGTCACAAAACAGTAACCAGTTCAACTATAGAAATGTTTTGGGGGTTTGGAGTACATAGTTGTCTTGCTAATACTTAGGTACCAATGGAAACTAACCTAAGGTAGAAATCCTCACTAAACCCTGGTTTTCTTGCAAGACAAAAGACTCTGGTATAAAATCTGTGTTCTGTTTAAGTTTCAGTGAATTTGGACTTGGAGGTTACCTGTCTTGAGTCAAGAGTTTTGCAGCCGTAGTAGTACCTTGTCAATAAGCATACCTAGAGAAGAAAGTACATTATTTTTTCTAAGAGTTTGTTTCATTAAAGTAGGAAAGAGCAATCTGAAATATTTTTATGTCTTCTTGTAATTGTTGAATGGATCAAATATTTATATTAATAAAATCCTAATGAATGAGGAGCAGAGATATCAAAACTTGTTTATTCATCAGAGGTTTTTCTGCTTCAACCAAATTTTTGTTCTTGTTGTAGATACGTATCCTTCAAAACAATTAGAATTATGGATTTTTACTATAGCAAATAAAGGATAAATTATTGTGCCTTATTACTACTAATTTCCCATTAGTATCTCAGAGCACTTGGAAAGCTAAATAATCTTGGGAAAAGTTGCAATGAATGTGGTAGTAAGCCACCCCATCTACTGGATATCAGATTTGGAGTAAAAGATGTTCTGAGCCAAACTTTCACCAAGTGAATTAAAGGCATAGCTGAGAATAGGCTTGAGGATTTAAAATGCCAAGTTGTCTCTTTCAACCATTAGACGATAGCTTTAGTCTAAAAGGAGACTCTCTGTGTTTCTTATTTAGCTTTGAGTGAGGATGAACTCTGGAAAACTTTCACAATGTTTAAATGGCATGATTTGCCACAGGTCTTCTGCAGCTGTATAGTTCAGAGTCTGTGGTCTGTAAAGTCAAGATCTGTATTTGTAAAAAGTGGGAAAGAAAAATATGTAGAGGACTGCAGAATGTATAATTTAAGAAGATAATAACTATATTAGGCTTCATTTCATCTTGAAAATAATTTTTTGACACATCAGAGGTGTAGGGTGGGCTAAATGCTGTCTTGGGACCCCTTTCAACTCTGCCAATTATTTGGGTTTAGTACCATTTTTCAATGGGGGGCTGGGGAAGAAAAACAGCAACTGTTTTCATACAGCTTAAGACAGGAAATATTGCAGCTTGTTTGCCAGGAGTATCAGGGGACCAGATTTTATGTCACAAGAGAACCGACATCTTCTGTTTTCCAATCTGGAACCAGGCTGTGAGACAGCAGTATAGCCAACCCTAATCTATTTAGCTCTCCTCATTTTGCAGCTTTTACAATATTCACGGGTGTGGTCTGTGACCATCTAATGATTTACAGCACATAATTTTTACTGAGCATTTTTCCTTCCTTTTAGTTTGGTTATATTGCTCTTAGTCTGTAATATCACAGCAGGCAGCTACTGCCTGTTCTGCTTTTTGCATGTTTCTCATCAGTTGTTTCCTTGGCTTTATCTGTCTTACAGCAGAAAATCAACCAAGGCAGTTGAATATTTTTTATCAGGACTCAATACAGAGTTCCCTGCAATTATTGCAAGCTTAGCATCTAATAAAATAATAGTGATAATAATAATAAATCTTTTGAGGTATATAAATATTCCAAGAGAGAAAAACATGATGATATTTTAAAGATGCGTCTCTCGCTGAACTGGACGCAATATGTGAAAATAGATGGCCAGAGACTGAGGACTGAAAGCATTTACACTTAACATAGAAAACCATAAATCGTTATGATATAGGAGGATTAGACCACAGAGACTCCTAAAGGTCAAAAAGATGAAGCTTGAAATGAAAATCTGGAGCCATAAGGACCTGTCAAGGTCTTATGTTAATCAAAGTTAGTAAAGAATGCTTGAAATTGTCTAATAAGACATAGGACCATCACAGCCAAATTTAAGGGCAGCTAAAATCTGGTAATAGAAAGCTTAAGTGGATCGCAAAAAAGGTATTACTCTCATGTATTCAGGTGATACATTTGCTAGAGAAGGAACTGTGGGATTCTGTGGACTGTGCTAATATGACTCAGAGGACAAATATCTTCAGATTTTACAGCATACTCAGATAAGTTGTACATTTGCTTCAGAAAATGCTGCTTCTCCCCTGAGAAGCATAATCTCAGTTGAATTTCCCTCAGGCCAGCAATAAAAAAATACTTTTTTTAAAGAATCATTGCTAGGATAAGAAATCTAAGGCTCAGGTTGCGTGACGTACTTTACATATATTTGTCTGTGTTCTCATTTCAGTCATGCTAAGATATGCATTAATTTTAGTTTTTATAATGGGATACTGGTAAAGTGTATATACTTTCCATATGCCAAAACAAAGCATGTTGGGTTTTTCTGTGGAATTAAAAAAAAAAAGGAGGAATTTTGTTTGTTTCTTAGAAGTAGTTGCTAGTGGGACATTAATCTTTTTTTGTTATTATTTCGATGTTCCAAAGTGTGCTGAACACAAAACTTTCTGAAGAAAAAATAACTATATTCTAAAGTTTCTGTTATGACACAAGATGAAAAAAAAAATGCCTTGGAAAAAGAAATGTCAGATATGCTTTCTTTCATTAAGTTTTTAAAGGGAATTTGAAGATGGAAGGTTTTCAGGAGTACTTTGTCCATCAGAAAGGACAGAGTCTGCCTTTAGAATACTTGCCGTCTCACAAAAAAACCTCCGAATGCCTAGTCTAGAGAAAAGGGATCAGAAGATCTTTATTATGCTTTTTATGGTTCTTTTTTAAGTTTCCATTTGACTTCTTTGAGTTAAAGACAAATAAAATAATACATCATCTATTGCAAAACCAGAAAACATATTCTTACAAGCAAGAGGTACAAAAAATTGTACTTTTTTAATATGACATTTGCCTACTTCATGCTCATTTCCTTTTCCAATCCTTCTTTTTCTGTCTGTAATGTAAGCTCTGTTGAGTACTAGCTATTTTTTGTATGTTTTAGAAGTTTAGCAAAGTAGAGCCTGTCTTCTTTTGATACTGCATTAGCTATTGCAATTATAAGCAATGCCAAGCAATCCAAGAGCGGAAAACAAACCACAAAAAAGAAAATCACAAGAAATAGTTCCGGAAAATGCTAACATATATTAATGAATGGTGCATGTTGTGCTCAACTTTGTCAGTAAAGTGAGTTATCAACTTGACATGCATAGTCAAGTTAAACATGAAATATAAACTGGTTGAACTGTTGTGCATATATATCCAAATGTGAGGTGTTCAAGGTAGTCTTTAGCTACACATACATTGATCATTTTGCTGTTTAAATTATTTAATTTTGGAATAGAGGCTAAACTGTAAGTTGTTTCTTGCTTAGAGCAGTGTGAAGCACCCATTTTTTGACAAGCATGTCATTTTAAAAATAATTTAAAGCTGAGAAATAAATCTTCACCCACTGGAAAACTGTTGCTATTCTACTTCAAGCAGTTCGGTTCGACCTGACAATTGACACTGACTGCAGTCCCGTTCTGAGGTTCCAACAGCAAGCTCTTTTAGAGACTTGCAAGTCATGTACAATAACTTCCTTTTGTGGACCAATGCCAGTTGATTTGAAATCTCTTTTAAATCTGGTTAGAAGGGTTCTCCAAAGTGAGTATTCTCACATTCAACAGCTTTGCCTTGGACATATGTGTACCTGTGATACAGATGATGTGTGTTTCATTCAGAAGTCAACTCATCTAAAAAGAAAAGAGGAAGCAAATTTTACTGTTAACTGTGCACAACCTTTCTCAGGGCTTTGGATGCAGGAAACAGCCAATGTGTCCCTCAAGGTCAGGTGACGGCCAAGTGCCTTCGTCCGCTTAGGGAGTCCTGTTGATCAGAGATAGGAGTCCCAATTTGCTACATCCAGAATTTGCCGCGTGGTTTCCTTGAAACACTGAGTTCATCAGAGTGTGTCCTATCACAGCTATCGCTATATATTGGAGTTTTCAGCAGCTCCTATGCTGTAGATGTAGTCTTTGTTATTGTTACTTAGATGTAATACCTTACACCTGGCTATATGAGGCTCTGTGTTTGAATTGTGATCATTACTGTATCTGATGATCATGGAAAGCAGAGGCATCTGAAACCTCGTTCATTCTGCAGCCAACAGGCACAGCATTGGGGTCAAGGACTCAGTATTGAGACATGATTTTCTACTTCCCTTTGACTCGGCTGGTTTTTGAATATGAATAAAAAAGCAGAAAGATATTTAGGAAGAAAGGATGTTGGGCGCTGAGGTTTTGTGCTGTAGTAATTTTAGAATTAGAAGCAATAAGTGATACTGAAGCTGGAGGATATTTCCTGGGGACTTGTGTTTCATCCAGCCTGAGATTTTTTCATTGCTGTGAACCTACAACATTGTTGTCTCTGGAAAGTAACCTGTAACTTTGTCATTGTACAGTAAAAATCAAAACAAAAAGTAGGTGGCATGGTCTCAGCTTAGTTTCATCAAGTAGTAAGTCTTACATATTGTAGTTTATCAGGTATTAACCTTCTGCCAATAAATGAGGAACCCGCTCCCCCATTACAACTACGTTTGATTCGAGTGCATTCTTAGATGACAACATGGAGTTGCAACAAGTTGCATGAAAAACAGTGGCAGGTAGAGGACAGAGGCTAGTAGAGGACAAAAACCTAAGTTAGTTCACACCTTGATAGACAGAGTTGCAGCCGAGTCCCTTATTTGGTCCAAGTGGCATCAGGTGCTGGTCAATGAGTGTACATGTTGGCACACATGTAGCTTGTGCCTCGCCACTGTGTGTCCTTTAATTTTTAGCAGTAGGACTACCAAGTCCTACTGGCAGGAGATACGGGAAGGAGAAATGAGAGCAGGAAAAAATTAAAAGACTCAAAATATAAACTTATAGGAAGTCAGGCTTCATTAGTTCCAGTGCTTATGGATCTACTTATTTAGTATGTATTGTGTAGCTTTATTTGATACATAAGTAGTATTTCCATGAAATCAGAACTGGCATAAAAGGGAGAACTATTAAAAAAAACCCCAACAGAGAGACTTCAGCAGACTCAGGGAATGGGCAATTGAAATGTATTTTGGGGGAATTTAAGCCAAAAAAGAACAACAGGTGTAACACCCAGTGTTTCTACCAATCTGTTCTAACAGGAAGTTTCTTCCTATCCTCCACCTAGCAATTGTGGGAATAGGATACACCAGATAGTCATCTATTAGCCCACCTAGTATTTTCTGTACTGTCTCAGAGTCCTGGTGCAGCCCAGTAAGAGTCCCATCTTCAGTTGCAACTAGTCTCAGGTGCCAATAAGAAGGTAAGGAATAAGATAAAAACTATATAGACAATTTTGCCTATACAAAATAATCCTTCCTGCCCCCTGAAAGCACCTGACTAAAACTCAAAATACGACGGCTGGTTATAGTAATTACTACACTATAGAAATGCACCGATTTATAAGTGGTAAAAGTAATAGACTTATATGGCCACTAATTCGGAAGGAAGAACAAAGTAGTCTCCGTACTGGAGCTGTATTTAATATGTTTTTTTGTTTTGTTTTGAGAAAGGAAAAAAAAAAGATAGCAAGCCACATATCCAAATTCAAGGGAAAGAAAAAAGTTAATGCAGGTAGAGCTGGGCTGTTTCGCCTGATGTCTGATTTTCAAAATGCTGAACAACTTTAGGGTAAAAAATAATTCAGATGTAAATGGAAAGTTTGGAGTGCAATCCCTTAAGATATCACCAGTATAGACCACTTCATACCTTTCTGGTGTTGTTCCTCGAGAAGATAATGGGGGGTTCTGACAATCAAACTGAAGCAGCTTCAAAATATATGATATTAAATTTGTGATACAATGTTACAAAAACGGGTCATCATTAAAGTGATATACTAGCAAGAAGGTGTAGGAATTAAAAGATGGATAAAGCTATGGACATACCAGTGGGTTGTACTAGAAGGTGAAACACCAGATTATTGGCATGTTACTCTAGATTTCCTAAAGGTGTGACTTTAGACAGGTCTTACTCATTATGTTTGGTAGACATAATTTTGGTAGACAAATTTGTATTATGTTTGCTGGTGACCTGAAGTTGTGGGACATCATCAATACAAAGGTTGATTTGCATGTCACATAGGAGGCACTAGATGTCTTTGAGGGCTGAAGTAATAGAAGTGAAATGAGTTGTATCATAATTGCAAAGTAGTGAAGTTAACATAAAATTAACAGAAACTCCTGCTGTCACCTTGAAGCACAGTGAGGAACAAGACAGAAGAGTGATCCTAGTGTGTGAGTTGTTTATGATACTAGCTATAGGCCAGAAAAATTGTGCATCAGTGAAAAATACAGATTCAGTTTTAGCATTTAGGATGTTTCAGCAAGGTATTTTCGGTAGAGACACACACAAAAAAAATAGTCCAGGGATTCATATAAACTAATCTCAGAAGGGATGAGTGTAACAGCCTGGAGTGAAGCTAGTTGAAATCACACTTTCTGTTTCACGTATTGCACATAATGTGATTTCTCCACCACTGCTGTTATCTTCAAAGCTGAGCTTATTTTGAAGCTGAATTTATCTGACACTGTTGGATCAATGACTGAAGTCATGGAAGCTCATTATGATTTCATCCACAGCTTTTCAAAGTCTCTTCTGTTACAAAGATACGTCTTTGTAAGTATGCAAAAACCTTAATTTTACTGTAGGCAGTTCAATAACAACATTAAGTCATTGTGCAATTGCAATCAAAATGGGAGAAAAGGGTGGATGAAGCATGGCATTGAAAATGACCTTAGAAACATGATAGAGCTGTTACATAGAATTGTTCTGTAGCCATGCTTACTGTTCTTAAAGGATATTGCAAGTGGTGGAAGTGAACTGAACCCTGGAAAATGTCCCAAAGACAGACAAAAGATTGGAATTCTGATAAATCAGAGTAGGGATGTTTCTAGTGTATGAAGGACTAATATATAAATTAATGATAGGTTTAGAGAGGGAACACTGGGTTTTCTGTGCACTCAGTATTGTATTATACTGAATTTTAAAGAAATGTGAAGCCAATTAAGGGAAATCATTTATATCCAGGACATTGTTAAATGATGTAACTTGTATAAGACATTGTTGAGACTTAAATCTTAAGAAGCAAAAAAAACCCCTATACAACTAAAATTGTGCTGGATATCAGGATGAACTAGAATTTTAATAGACAAAAAAAATTAAATTTTAGGTAGCATAGTAAATCACATTTTAAAGTTTTGAATCACTTTCTGAAAATTAACAATCAGAATGAGAGCTGTGCTTTGGCCATTCCACTTATTTCTGTGCTGTCCTTTGACAATAACCAGGGAGAGCATGTCTGATCTAGAATGGCATTTCCAATGTTCCTGTTTGTGAGTGTTGAACCAGCTTACAACAAATTGTCCCTCTGATTTATTTTGTTCCTTTTGGGTTTAGCCACTTGCACTTAAAATGCTACAGGCAAACATAGTAATTATGTTTACACATTTTATACCAAAAAGTGTGCTTACATGTAGACCTGGTGATTAACATGAAGCAGAGTTTTGTTTCAGTGTTCTTGACTTTGACCTCAGTAAATTGAGGGATGGATGAAGCCTGAATAAGTAATATGCGCTGTTGCCATTATAGCTTCACTACTGCAGCAACTGCTGAAAAGTGCGAGATTGATTTGTTAGCTGAGCTAATTGGCAGCAGTCCTTAGCCATCCGAGCGCAATTAAATGGAACTCCATCCAAATTAATGGTATTTATCTGCCGGCTTTTGTTTTCCCTTAGTCTCAGAACATTATAGTAATTTTTAATTTATTACGCTGTGGTAGGATTTTGCTTTTCATTGAAAATAGTGTTAGGCAGCCCTATTCTTATCCAGGTTATATCAGACTGGGGCATCATTTAAAAAAAATCGGAATATTTATTGATGGAGTTATTAAACCCTGTTTTTTCTTCCTGGGTTGATTCCCTTGTCCCTTCCACCTTCAGTTGTTGGCTTAGGAGACTTCTGCACTAATGCTAAAGCCACAAAATAAAAGGCATTAACTTATTCAAAGCCTCTGACATTCACCTTGAACAAACAAGTTCCCAAGCATTAAAAAAGGCAAGCATACATTTTCATTTTGTTTATTTATAACTTATTTTGTGTCTTCAGGGTGTCTTCAGACTCAGTCTGTTGCAGCATTCTGAAATAATAACATTTAGGTCTGAATACTCCAGGAGATGGGATTGTATTCTTCATGTCTGAGAGAATATAAGATCAGGCAAACACTGAGCTCATTTACCAGCAGACGTGGTGATTTGTCCGTGCAGCTTGAAGGGCAGGATGCAGTTTCACAGTCCCCCTATCAGGACTCCTTATGGGACTTGAACGCAGCATCACGTAGCATATTTCTTTTCTGCCAGAGAAATGCAGCTGAAAGTAAAAATTGGTAATCTGCAGATTCCAGAACAGAGTTTTTCTCATTCAACAATACTTGTTACATCACCTGAAACATCAGAAAGGGGAATGAATTTGAAGCAGTAAAAGCAGGCCTTTCAGTTTACATTATGAAAATCCCCAACTTTGTTACTTATAACAATTTCAGCTGTGAGAGATCACTGAGGCATTTACTACTCTGTGAAGATAAAGGAGTTGATTTATCTTTTGTTTGAAATTGGTGAAGCCCCTATCCAGACTGGGAGTGGTCCAGAAATAGGTCAGCCCCAAAATGCACTTCTGGCTTTGCTTTAACAGAGAGGCTCTAGGTGGAGAGAAGCAGCTGTAGACTATACCTTTATTTTTCAGATGTCTGATTCAGAGGAAGGACGGAGTTGCTTTGAATCAATCTCCAGAAGGAAAAGAAACGTTGGAGTTGACATGCTAGCTCTGTTAGCAATTTACTGTCATTTGAAATTAAGAGGGGTTGACCAGGTCGTCAGCTGGTACAAACTGATTAAACCCTGTTGATTCCCTCTAGGATACATGAGAAAACTTGCAAGTTACAGCTTGGCATATTAATCTCCAAATTTTGAACATTTCTGCAGAATAAGACATTACTAGGAGATCCTAAATGCCTTCTTGGTCCCTAGCTCAGGGTGTCCTCATTGGCAGCTCTTTCTGGAGTTCATCCTGCGGTGCGGGTGGCTGGGCGTTTCTTCCACAACGTGCCAGCTAGGAGGCTTCGCAAGTATTGAGGAGAAGCAGGCTGTGTCAGAGATAGTTCTTGAACCTCTAATTTCCTTTGCGGACTAGACAGGAAAAGGAAATTTAAATCTCCTTAGCTCCTGTGGCACTACGGCTACTTTGCCAGTTACGCAGGCTGCATTGCCAGGCGCCAGGTCAGATACGAGACTGTTACGTAGCCAACACGTGCGGTGCTCAACATGAGACTCTTCTGTGTGATTGCTCACAAGCAACCCCATTTTTAGTACATGAAGGTTATTTATGAAGGTAGCGGCCGATTCCCACATTCTTTATAAAAGCCCATTTATGTGTCAGTGCTTGTGAGGTCACTGTATAAGGCTCAGATCTGCAATGCAGGAGCTTGGATAGCGTGGCTCTATCAATTTACTGTTCTGGTAATGTCATACTACTGTGGATGTACCTTTTGCTAGCAAAAATTTCATTTTCCACGGCTGAGTTTGTTCCATCCCCATCATAATCAACCCAAGCTCTATGAAAAACGTGAGAGTTAGTCAATAGACCCACATCCTCAGCGTTGTCTAACTTAGCTAAGCCTTTTCACAACCTTGAATGACATCAGCCAGCAGAAGTCCAGAGAGTGTATCTGGCTGTTACTCTACTTAGAAAACTAAGACCTATAATCCTGCTTCAATCTGAAATGAAGTATGCTCACTCTATTTAAAGCACGAAAAGAGATTCAGTCAGAAGTTTCAAAAATTTCTAGGCAGTTGCTTACAAAACTAGAATTATACTATATGCTTTCACATAGGAACACATAACCCTCTGTGCAAATTCACTAAGTTTCCTATTAAAAATAGTTAATTTATGTGTCCTATCCCTATTGAAAAGCTGACCCAGAATCCGCATTCACATATTGAAACATTTGTGTGAGGTAGCTTGGCAGCATGAATATCTTATTAAAGAGGTTTTACAGTACTCAGAAAAATAAGTAATATCAGCCCATATAATCTTCTGAAATGGAGGACTAAAAGGAATATTAGACTTATAGTGAAATCTAGTATCAGCAATTTGGTATGAAGTATGAAAATGATCCACTACATAGAATGTGAGAAAAAAAGCCAATGATGGATTATAGGAATTAATCCATCAAAAACCTTGCTGGGAGCCATATAAATGTAATTTTGAAAAAAAAGTAAAGAATGCAGTCTCTTTTGATGTCTTTAGTTAGGGGAATGTTTTCACTTTCTTCTGTTTTCAGAATGATTGCCACTTCATTGAGTGGTTAGTTTTCTAAGTAAAACTGAAGAAGTGCAATGCTATGAGATGCCCTAACTACAAAGTCAAATCTGACTTTTCATGATAGTCCCAAAATGTCGAGAAAAACTAACTTGTGGTGCCTTAAACTTCATAGGAAGAATAATATATATGAGCAGAATTTCCTGTGTTGCAAGGGTCAGGTAGAGTAAAATGTGGAGAGGAAAGAAAAATTTAAATCACGAGAGTGCAAGATATGAAACAAAGTATTTGTCTTTATTAAAGTCACAGAAAGGCTTTGCCTAAAGTAGTCAGACAAATAGAGATGAAAATGGACTATTAATCTTTTGCCTTTGACAAGATAGGCATCCTTTATTATTTGGGAGAAATTTACTGATGAGTTTAGTTCTTACAACTGCATTCTGCCTGCAGTACCAGCGTGATACAGAGTGTGCACTTTCTTATTTATAGACCTCCCCTTCCCTTTTTCCCTGCAATACCCCCTTCAGAGTTTTCTCCTGAAAGTAGACGGCATTTCAGATACTACAGTACTTCCCGTGCTGTTGAATAGGTTTAAGCACACAGATCGCAGCACAGACAGTTTTGGACACCTTCCATTTTGAAAACTAACCATTTATTCCTCTCTTCCATTTCCCATCTTTTAGGCAGTTAATTATCTGCAAAAGGATAATAGCTTTTCTCTTAGCTTGTGGCTGCAATTTTCCTTAAGAAACGTTGAGAGACATTGTGAAATTCAAAGTAAACTGTATCAACTTACTTCCTGTGTCCATATGTTTGTTGACTCCTTCAGAAACTTTGATAGTTATTTCATGCTTTGTTATACTTTCCCCTGATTTTCCCAATTCAGATCTCATAGTCACTGTTTTATAGTTCCCCTGAACATTTTTTAAAATGGTGTCACACTTACCATCTTCCAGGCCGCAGATAGAAAGGTAATTTTAAGCAAGAAGCTGTGTGCAACTACTACCAGTTTACTTATTTCTGTTTCCTTAGTTATATTCTTTGGTGACATTTTTTGTTCATTTTGTCTGTTCCATAACATCTTCAACTAACACAGCCTGCTGTGCTCTTGCCATTTCTAAATGTCCCTTGCATGACTTCATAATATAATGGGCCTATAGACTGTGTAGCAATCTTTGTGTCCCTGATGTACTTGAAATACGATTGAGTTTTAGCTTTTATACCTTTCAGAGTTCCTGCTTGAATTCTCTTCTGGTCTCTCTCATTGTGTTTTTAAATTCAACGTGCCAGGTTTCATGATTATTTACATTAATTTTTCATTTGTACATGACTTCAGCTTCTTGAAGAGTGGCTTCCTGCTTTTAGTGACCTTCCTCTCCCCACTTTTCGGTTCTGCTGATTTCTTTTTGCCTGTCCTCAGATTTTTTGATTGACAGCAAGGATGTGCTCCCTGCCTCTCATACAGTGCCAATGATGAGCTTCCCTCCTGTAGCATTCTGCTGGTTCGTGGCCCTGATTCAGGTCCTTCATCAATAGTTGCACTGAACTCAGCTGTCTTTTTTGTTCATTTGTACTACAGAGAAGAGGCCAGGGAGTAGTCCCTTAAGACTTTTCTCTTGAGTGGAGTTGCCTCTCAAGAGAGGAGAAAGCAGCAAAGAAAGTTCTTTTATGTTTCTCTGGGAAAAAAAAAATAAATAGTTGGCCAAAATACAGTTGGTTTTGTCATTGTATTCATATTTCTTAACCTTGGGCACCTAGACCAGGAACCTAGTCTGCTTAGTCGAGGGCAAAAGGTGTGTTCCTGCAGGGGGCTTTTTGGAACTGCTGGACTGGGTAATAGCTATATTACACTTTAAAACCCCCAAACACCCCCTCCCCCACATTTATCCCCCTGATAAGCTTATGGTGGTACAAGAAGTCAAGCAAGAAGACTCAGAATCTGTGATCTTTAAAAGTCATGGAGAAAATAGACCATTTGGTTTCTGTAGCTCTTCAAAATGATGGTATACTTCATACGGAGTCACAAACTGACACACAGAGTGGTTTTAGTGCTTGATGGTCACTGCTAAAATGGGGCCTCATCTGAAAGGCTTTGAAGTCAATTTAGTCTTCCTTTGATTTCAGGGGCGCCTGAGTCAGTCTCAGACTTTCGGTCATTCTGACTGCTTTTAAATAAAGATAAGGACTTGCATATAAATGGATTCCCAACAATCAAAGAATTGGTTAACATTGCCATCAGATAATTTCTTTATGAGTCTGGTGCTTTTGTTTGTTGGCTGGTTTAATTGTCTTTTTAGGTGTCTTTTTCTCTCTATGCAGTTCAATGAGTATAACCAAGATTTTTTTTCAAATCTACTTCAATACTGTAAAATTGTCACTTACAAAGATCCAGTAAAATAGATGTCCTGTGAAGCTTTAAAGTTGCCATGTTCTTTTAATGAAATGCCATTAAAGGCTGTGGGAGTATGAACAGTGCCTGATAAATTCACTTTCCAACTCTGTAAATGCACAAAATCAAGTACTTACTCATTGGAATAAGGAACATGATTAAAAAATAAAAAGCTCCAAATCCCACAGCTGGAGCACAGATGCCAGCAAACATAACTTTGATGCTTCACAGATGATTTTGAATACAAAGCTGCTCCAATTGATTCCTTCCCTACATTTTCCTTGGAAAAATGTTAAGTGCTCTGTGGTTTGTTTGTTGGTTTTTTTAAGTGGTGAAGAGATTACACAAGTTCATAAAGAAAGGCTTTTCATAAATGGATGCATGCTTATTTGATTCCATTAATTAAAGTTAACAAACCATATGTCCGTATATTTTTAAGTGTACAGTACAAATGCAGTATAGTTTTCGGGGCTTTTCTGGATGTGAGTTTTGAAAGGTAAATGAGGGAGCGGTGCAGTTATGCTGTGACAGAAAACTCTTGAAGGTTTAACTCTATAGAGTTTGTACTATGTCAGAAAACTTTTTTTTTTAACCTCAAAAAAGCAGCTAGGCCTTTAAAGGCCACCTCTAAAACTTTTCAATTAAAATCTGACAGCGGAGTCCAACTTTCAGTTAGTGTTGAAGTTAGAGAAAGTATGTATCGATATATTTAGGTGTATCTGTGTCATATTTTGGGTTGTAAATACATATTTCTTCAATGAGTGGATGCTTAGGATGTACATGATAGTTGAGCATATTGCAAGCTTTTAGTGAGAATCAAGAGCACAGCCGTATTTGGAGTGAACAACAGACAGGTACGTTCTGGGGAGCAGCTTAACCCAGGTTTGTCTGGGTGGCTGCCCGAGGTAAAGAGTACTGAAGGAGAAGGCTACAAAACTAATTGCAAAATGTTTGAAAGGATTTTTTAGCTTTGACTTCACTGCATCACTATAATTCATGCTGGGGTCAGGCTCTTTGGAGAATGCACATTTATCTAGGTTTCCTGAAAGCCATTTTGTTGTAGAGGAGTGATTCAGAGAAAGAGTGGCTTTACTTGTTTCAGTTAGTGGCTTAGTTGACAGTATTGTTCTCATTTATTTTATTTTGAATAGTACCAATCCTGGCATCAGTTTAGGATTATTTCATTAATCAAAAGCAGCAAAGCTTGAATGACTTCTATGAATTACTACCAGTAAAATTTACATCTCAGTCACCGTAAGTCCTGTACAGTCCCAACTGTAATTGAAAGCATTGCCTAACAGGACTTTGAATCATTATATTGGCAGTATTCCAGATTACACAGGCAGATTAGACAAAAGACAGCTTTAGGAAACTTAAAAGTTTACCTTAAATAGCTTGTTTAATAACAACGCTGCTATTTTCAGATCAGGAACCAATGAGGAATATCTGTAATGTCTGTTACACTGGAGGAGCATCTTCCTACGCTTCTGAATTGTGATGTCCCCATTTTCTTACCCTTAAAACTGTGCTTAGGACAGAAGAGTGCACATTTGAAGATTTAAAGTACAGTGATTAATGTTAAAATATTCTAGATTTAGTGGAAAGAATTCGCAACACATTTTTTAAATTCAGAGCGTTTTTGAAATGGCTTCAAAATTACAAATAAATCTGGAGAATCTGTATTGGTGAGGGAGAAGCAAATGAAACAGCTGAATAGTGTATGATGAATGCAGCTTTACCTATACTAGTATATCCTGTAGCTTCATCTTTCACCACTTGGTTATCGTCACAGTAAGGTCTTGAACTAAGGAAACTAGAGCTGAATTGTGCTGGGACTTCTATTACTGTTCTCTTCCTTCCACTACCTAAAATTTTAACTTCCTGGACATTGTTTTTTGTTTGTAAGAATCATTACATGCTAGGTGTTCTCAACATAACAAATGAGGTAAATAATTTCATCCTTTTCAGTAAAAAAAGAAGAAACGGGAAACCATTTTTCACTCATCACTGCCTAAGCCTTTAATGGGATTGGTTTGTACTGAGAAGCGTTGGAGCAGAACTTCCCCTCCCTCCTTTGCTAATCTAAGGGCCGATGGGTGTCTGCCTGCAGACAAGGCATCTACCTGATTCAGGCCTCATGCTCATTCCTTACCTTATGATTTACATATTCCTCTTGACTTGGTGCTTCTAAAGGTTCCTCACTGTCACTTTACTGCAGCACTGAAATGGCATGCTATGAATGAGAAGTCTGGTTTTGATTCTTTTCTGAATATGGTATGAAAATGGGGGCTCTGTAGACAAATGAAATAAATAAGTAAAACAAAAATTTAAAAGTTCAGTCTCTTAACTTACAACAATTCCCAAACCTTGATGAAAAGTATCCGAATACTCAGAAACAAAATTTGATCCTTGAAAGTAGTTCTCTGTTATTGCCCTAGGTCTCCATTCTAAAAAGATTTCCATCTGACAGTCCGATCTGTGTCATCTGTATTAGATGAGTATATTTACAGTATAATCACAACTGGGGAGGCCAGGACATTCATAGATCTCTACTGATGTCATATGGTAAAAAGGACAGCTTAGATATGGAGGACAGTTTCATTGCAGAGGGAAAGCCTTCCAAGAGGTCAGGGTGATAGTCAGTACATCTTACTATTGGCTCTTCCAAAAGCTACCTTTAAGTGTCTGAACTATTGTTCCTTCTTTTCTGGAGGCTTAGGACTTTTAGGATTGTGCTGAAGAGATTAATTCACAAAGGAAAAATCATGTTTAAAGTATTTCCTTAACCATAAACAGAAGAATGTACCTTTTGTCCTGTAAGTTGAAAAAAGTGCTGTGCATTTCTTCATGCTGTATTCTGAGTCCCTCTACATTTCTTAATCATCGTCTTTGCTCCTGGTACTCACCACTAGAAGTACACCTATAGAGAACAGACAAGGAACAGGGAACTAAATAATATTGTTATCAGTTTGGGTTCTTTATGTACACAAGTATTCATGCTTTCCCTCAAGCTTAAGTTTATTTTCTTTTTTTTCCTCAACGTAAATATCTTTTCTTGCATCTGGGATGCTTTCAAGAAAAGCATAGATTTACTTATTTGTCCGCGTATATTTTGACCCAAGACACCTAAGTGTGTAGGATTGGAACGTTTTTTTTGTCCAAGAGTGTCTGAATTTTTTTTGCCCATTTTCTCACATAATCTCATAGTTCTGAATTCAAAGGTACTGGTGGTAAATCAGTTTAATATAACTTTGTCGGTAATGGTAAAGTCTTCATTGGAGTAACAGCAAAGAAACAAAAAAACCCCAACAATCTAGTAAATATTAGAGCAGAGGGACATTGTGGTGGCTCACATATTTTTGCTGCAAGTTTTAAAGTTACTCACAGTCGATAAAGAACTCATATCCTGAGCAATTCCAAAGTGTTAGATAGTATCAGTGTAAGGATCAAGAAACAAAATTCAAAAGCAGTTATTAGAGAAGAGTGCTAATTTTCGAACGAGACATCTGTTATACTATGTCTTGAGAGGGGAACCCAAAAAATGTATGGACAAGAAAGCAGAAAATTCTGTACAATAGAAAATACTAGTGAAAAAAATTTTTACTAGCACCCATTTTATAACACCTTTTAACATGAAATCTTAGCAGTGTGCATAGAGCAGGGTTTGCTTGTTTGTTTTTCTATTTTTAGAACATCATTATAGTAACTATAGAAATTATGTAAAAAGTTGTTGCAGTCAGATTAGAGAATAGATTGCTTGGACTCCCACCAGTTTGTTATACTTACAACCCTGTTCCAGGCAAAAAGGAATACACCATTCAGGCAAAGCCAAGAATTTATTCTCAGTCTAATTACAGTCTTAATGGTTGTAACAATTACAACAGCCTAATCAAATTGTTTCAATTATGTGCAGTTAACATAAACACATAAACCTTTTAGTTCCCTCCCCTCTCAGTGTTAAGGCTGATGGTTTTAGTCTGAGGGTGGGTGTACAGCAACAGGTCTGTATCCCAAGTCCTTTGCCTGAAAAAGTATGACATTGATGTTGATGGTTTCTTTCTTCTCACTTTAGGATGTGGTTGGGATCTTTTTTATGTTTTCTAACAGGCTGTACACGTTGCTTATTATTCATTGGTCTGTAAGTCCATGTTGCGTCTTAATTTACTATGTAGTGTGTGTTTTACATATGTTGGATGCTTGTTCTTTGTTCTATTTGCTACTCCTAAGTCTTGGCAAAAATCATAGAATCATAGA
>VZSF01004683.1:51231-65286 GCA_013398295.1 Chionis minor | reverse complement strand
AGTTATGAAAGAATAAAAATTAATTGTGTTTTCTTCCTTTTAGTAACCAAAATAATTTGTCAAAATCAATGGTAAGTGCTCTGTACATTCTGATAATTATCTTAAAAATACATTTATTGCCCTCACAAAAATACCTGTTAACATGAAAATAAATTATAAGTAAAAATTGCTTATTTTATTGTGATTCACATTTAACTAGTACATTATTAACAGATTAGTATACTTAGAAAATAGTAGCATGGATGGTTAATGAAAAATCAGCATTAATTATAATTAATTGGGAGTAGTAATAGATTAAAATAAAATATTAAAATCGAGTAAAAAAACACCATCAGATGAACAAGATTTAACCTGAGCTGTGATGCAGGAATCTGGACTTTTAAAGCTGACTCATGAATATATGTTCTTCACTTCAGACAATACAATTTCTCTCCCAGCCACATAGCATCTCTGTCTATATTGTCTCATCTGGACACTCTTGTTCCAGACTATCATAAAGAGAATTAAAACTTTGGTCACTGAGCAAATTTGGAGAAGCCATTCAAAAGGCAACACATCTAACTGAAAGCTTATCCCATGCCTGAGAAAGTCTACTCTAGTGCTACCTAGTTTTCAAGTCAGGACTACTGAAGACTGAACTGGGGACAGTTTGGTTCCCCACAACCAGTGGAGGGAGGGAAAGAGTCACTCTCAGCACTCCACATTTCTGTGATATGCTCAGTACAGCACTTGGGAAGGAGAAAGAAACAGCTGTCCCTATTGAGATAAGTAGCAGATGTGCAGGGGGATGTATTAACCTTATTGAAGTCCTCCTCCGATTCTTCCTAAAGGTTAACAGTTATGTGAAACTGCCCTGCTAGCACAAGGAATCCTCATCTGTGGAGTCTACAGGTAACATCGCTTAATGGACAAGCAATAGCTATTTAAAGGTGAGCTGCTGAAAGCTGGAGGCTATATTGGTGAAGAAATGAAGGTGTTCAAATGGTGGGACAAAAGATGGGTGATATTTCATCTTGTTGCAACCAAATTTGATGTAGGAAAAATTCTGAAGCGTTTGTCCTTTATAATTTGGACTATTGTGAGTTTATCACACTTTTCTTATTGTTTGCTGTGAAAGAATAGATGGAAGTCTGAGGTCTCAGTTCTTGTATTTAATATGTTAATCATAGCCTGATCTCAGCATATATAAACACTGAGTCAAAGCTATTAATGTAGCTTATGGTTACTCACAACCATTCATTTTGTGGAACATAAAACTCATTGCATCCCCATCAGGCACAAAGTGCAGGTCCTTAGTCTTTCCTGACAAACATAATGCAAAGATGAAACAAGAAACAGAGTCGTGAACAGCAAGCCCTATACTTACAAGCAAGAACTACACTTACAGAGACTAATCATCTCTTTGCTGAAAGGGGCTTTAGATATCATTCCTCCCATAGCTAGCAGCACCTGTGACCAGCAGGACTCCATCAGTCTCTTAGGTATAGATTGGGCAGTCAGATAAACACAGAAAATCAGTAACAGTATCTGGCCCAGAGGGGTGATATCACTCCTGTTGAAGCTGTCTAGATTCAGTAGAAGAAGAAAACACACCAGAAATGCAGAGATGAAATAACAGAGAATTTAAACTGAGACAGTTTTCCCAATTGTTAAAGAAGATGGTAAAAGAAAACTGTCTCTGAGTTACAACCTCAAGTTTTACACTTTTGATCAAATAATTTTATATCTTCAGAACTTTGACTGATTGCTTTATTACACTTTGTTACACTCAGGCATTGAGAGGATGTCTATTGTTTCTTAACACATAATGATGTAGGATTTTTTTCTGAGCAATGTACAAATAAAACTATTGTTGTAAAATGCCTCAGGAAAATTAACTGATAGTCCTCCCGGAATACCAAACCTCACTTCACCAAAATTAAATAACTATTTTTATTAGCCCTCCTTGAATTTACCCAAAGTAAAGTATAATTATTAATTCAGTATTCAAAAGTATCTTAAACTACTATCTATGTTATATATGTGCTCTTACTTGTTAAAATACTTTTTCTCACTTGAAAGGAATGTGAATATCAATAGATTAGTAAAAGTCTTAACTAGCAGTTTATATTAGTTGCAAGCCATTCAACAAAAAATGCTTTCAAACTCTATTGTTTATAATTAAACACACACACAAAAAAGAAGTCTTAATATCTGGAGATCATCCATACCTTGAGAAGATGAGACTGACAGGAACAGGGGCCTGCAGCAGCTTAAAGGGTATAAACAGGATCTACCTATTGTGAGAACTCATCTCCTGGGAGATACCATTCATTACAGAGCACTGATGAAGCAGCCAAAACAAATACGTATGCATGGATGGTTGCAAAGTCTTTTTTAGAGACGTGACTGGCAAAAGCACTGAGACATCTGGGAGGGAAACACATTTATACTTCCCACAGAAAGTCACTCCATGCATCACCACCATCTTCATGTATGTTTATTTTCATATAAATTTCAATAAATTCTGGGCCTTGAGATCACTTGCCTGAAAAGTGAACACAGGCCAGCCAAAGATATGCTTTTCAGCCTGCAAATTGGCAGGCACAGTGGCTTGCATATACATTAGTGAAAAATGGCTACCTTCTTTGCATGAACGACCTCAAAATCTAAAAGACAAACCCTCAAGTGGTACCGCAAAGCCACCTCTTCATAACTTGCATGTTTAAAGCCATATTGTTTTACCACTAAAAGTATTTTGTGATTTTCTAAATGATTTGGAGATCTTATTTTGTGCACAAGAAACATTCTGTGCTAATAAAAGCATTAAAATTATTTCTCTTTTCTTTCATTCTCCCACAGCAACACTGAGCTCTTCAATATCCAGTTTTAAACTGGATATTTAAACAGATTCATGTAGCAACAAAATCACAGCCCAACACAAGGTCACTGAGTCTAATCATCCCTAACCAAGAATGAACATTTATTCTTTTCTTTTGGTTTTGATAGGTCAGAGCTAATAAATCACTGTAACTCAAGCACAGAAGTATTTCACAAGTATGTTAAGGGCAGCAACAAAAGAATGAAATGCTCATTATTTGGGGGTCTTTGTTGATTTTCTTTATCCTTGATAAAAATTAGTCAGGCACCTTCATCTGTTTTTCACGTCTGTCGATACCATTACTATTCTTAATGCAAAAAACCCCTCTTACTTCTTTGCTCTCCAGCAACATGCATAAATGTATTTGTCTTGGGTTTCCATCAGTACCACAGCAAATGATACCTTCCACAGAGTAAGGTCCCACGCTCAGTAAACTTTGTTTACATCATTTGTGCTGCTGTTCTCAGCCTCACCCCTTTACATTCCCTGTGGAGAATTTTGGGTGACCCTACTTGACAGTTCTGGTAGACAGGACTGTGCTAGTCCACCCTGAGACTGGCTCAAACTAAAAGAGTGCATGCCTGACTCCAGCAAAAGCAAAAAGCATGGTTGGCTGGCACTGGAAAAGGAATAAAAAGAGTGTACTGGAGGGCAGAGTGGAATCACAGATAATTTTCAGGGCAGATGAAAAACCTGAGCAAACTATTCATATGGCACACTTGGGAAGGGTGGTAAAGAAAAACCCAAACCACAGACCAGAGTTCATATAAACAAAAGGATTAAGGCTTGCCACAGTTAAGCCTTCCCACTAAAGGAAATAAGAAAGGTTTTTTTAATTAAAACCTCTTTCTGTTAGTCACCCACAATGAAGTGGGACAAGAAAGAAAAAGGTGTACTTTGAGAAAGGGGTAATTCCCTTCAGATGGCCAAAGCCATACAGCTTCAAAGAACTGCAGCAAGGCTGGGCACCACTGTTTACGACATTGTGGGATGATGCCTTTAACCTTCCCCTGCCAAACACTGGATGGGCTGTATCCTTTAAACAAAATGAAGTAAATAATACAGAAAGCAGACAGACTTACTAATACAGTGTAATTCAAGCACCCCAAGAAATTGCCCTCAGACTCCTCTGGGGTACCAGCTCACTGGCTGAAATTGAATAAATGAGTGAATGAGTGAACACATAAATGCTCATCATTTGGGGTGGGAAAATACAGTAAAATAGCTTAAATCACCTTCCAGAGAAGCTTAAAATCACCAGCTCTTTCTTGACTGAAGGGGACCAGGAGTCATCAGTTACAACAACAGCGTCCAAGGTTGATAACCAAACCCAAGAAGCGGTAAAGTCTAACACCTCACAAATGTAATCACAAGAGTTTTGTGATTACATCTGCAATACTACGTTTCAAATGTCTTGAGTTTTCAAAACTTTTGTCGGTTTAGGATCCTGTATTCCAATTGCCGTCAAACACATTAATAGCAATGCTTTGCTTTTACTTAAATCTTCATGCTTTTAACAAATTAATCCTCTTAACATCCCTGTTGGGTAGATAGGTAAATGCATTTCTTGTCTGTAAAACTGAGATAAGAAGTGCCTTGCCTTCGGACATGTAGTTAGGACTGGGCAAAACAGGGTTAAAATTCAGTAAACAGTGGCTCTCATCTGCGCTCCAACAACTAGACTACACCATTTAGATTGTGCCAACTATTAAAAAGAAATGTAAATACAAGTTATAAAAAACCCCACAACTAAGACAGATAAACCTTTCCTTGTTAATGTTTTCACTAATACTAGGGATGAAACACCTTACAAAGTATTTACTTTCCTGTAATTCCTTGCATTGTAGAGAAAATGATTTTGTAGCAAAACCCCAAGATTTTGAATAAAATCAGACACCTTTTTTTTAAATGATGCAGAGGCACATAGTAGAAATGTAAAAAAAAGGAAATATAAAAACAGATAATGAAACTAATTTTGAATGGTTTTGTTCATTATATGTCTGCAGTGATTCCTAATGAGAACGTTTGGTACCCTTCAGTTTTAGAAGTCATTATTATGTGGCATGTAACCATTGCTAAATATGTCCATTTCACCCAAATTTTAAAAGATATTTTCAAAATAATTTATTCTAGCAAGTAAATGTTGCTTACCTAAAATGTACATACAATCTCTGCTAGTTATTATGACTTGAGGCAGGGAGCCGATACCTTGTACCATTTGGTACATATTATGACAATTTTTTAAAGCCATTTGATTTTTGAGCATTCTGAAATATCTTAAAATGTCATATGGGACAGATGTCATATGGTTCAAATGTTATTCTTATGACAATTACAGTAAAATTACATATGTGAGTTAGGTTTATAAGATTGTCTTTTGAGCCTTAAAATAGTGACAACAGGACAGAATTTATTATTCCTATATCAGCCTGTCAAACCTATAATAAAGGAAATAAGAGAAAACATACTCCTTATGAATAAAATAGTGTCTTGTCAAACACTACAATTATATAATCCCTAAAGATATTAAAAAAACCCCAAACCCTAGAAAATACCCTATATAGCCTATATTTACCTAACAGAATATATATACCCAATATAACAGAAACAAATGGCACTTTGTATCTATGGTCTTTCTACTTAAAGAATATCTGTAACTAGCCAGACATTGTAACTTTTACAGATATAATTTCAGAAGGCTGCCCCATTTTTGGATAGAGAGCAAGAAATTACTCTTTAATTTCCAGATTACTTGACTAAAATAAAGAAATCTCATTTATTTAAAGATATATGCTCTAAGATTTGGGCTACCAAAGAACGTTTCTGAGTTATTGTTTGATAGGTAGAGAAGACATTAAGACCTAACAGGATTGCTCATATTTCTACCGAGTATTTTCTGTATAGTAAAGGCAAAATCATCCACTATGGCTATGCGTGAGCAGACCAAGTCCCTGGGCATGCACTTCTGGATGCTTCTAGAACGTGCCAGAAGTACCACACACATGCTGTACAGGCCATTTGTGGATGTAGACACACAGGAATCCTGGTTTCAGACTCACTGCTTTTGTTTCTGATCGCAGGGTGCCAAGCAGCTCATTCAGAACCACTTTTTCAACCAGACTGCCAAGTATCTGAGAGTCACAGCCGGTGGCCAAGGTAGGCTTTTTCTGTTTAGAGATAAACTTTCTAGGAATAAAAAAGAACAACGTGCATGGGGAAACCCAAACATATGGTAGCCCTTATAACTATTTATGGTTGTAAATGGTTATGGTGCTTATCACATGGCTACCACTTCCATAAAATTGTGTGTCTAAGTGTGTATAGTGCTAGATTCATGTACTAGTGCTAGATTAGCACACTAAACATAAATAACTTAAATAGCTACTGAAGTTACTGTGCTTGTTAAACAGGCAGTCTAGCAGCATGTTCAGTGTTTCTCTAAGTGGCTGAGCAGCAATTTCAAGAGATTAAGGCACATTTGTTTATAATTGTTCTACATTGAATTCTTCAAATATCTTTTAAATATTAAATAAAACTCTATTTTTCTACTTAATTTCTTAAATGTCAGTTAATTTGCTACAGGTATCTACAAAATATTGTTTTCATATCTTTATTCAGCTTATTATTGTGTTCTCAGTTTTCCACTTTACTTTTTAGAATTACCTTGGAATATATTATTGTTGTAAAATGCAACGACACCTAATATAAAATCTTGGAAACAACCTTCTTTTTATGTATCTCAGAGAAGCCACGTTTGGACTTCCAGCAGAAATGTGCAATAATTTCAATATGGTCTTGCAACAGACTTATTTAATGCTGTCCTTATATGCTACCAAAATGCACCATCACACTACTACTTAGGAAGAGCTGCAAAAGGGAGAGAGAATCCACAAAAGGAATCAAATCACATGGTAGTTATCAAATGTCCTTTATGGATTAATGTTACAGAATTGATAACGCTGCAAAATAACCTGCTCAGTCCACCCCCCTTTTGTGACCCATGGTAAAAGAAGTTACCTTACCCTTAGAAGTTTCCTGGATCGAGAAAAGAAATTCAGATCAGATGTTCTGTTTTGAACAGAGTTATCTCTTTGTTATGCTTAGGCTTGCTTTTTAAAAAAGATCCATCCGTAATTCTAATAGATGATGTGTGAAAATTTCTGTAAATGAATATTTGTATTGCAACACTCAGAATGAAAATGTCAGATTTTTTGTGTCTGAATCTTGGTGTGAAAACCTGCAGATGTAAAGGAGATTAGAAAAGCAGATTAATTTCACAATTTCACAGAATCAGTTTCCAGCAGACAAGTTAAAAACCTCTTCTTCTAAATTATTGGTATCAGCTGATAAACAAAACACATGAAACTAAAGGATGGATTACACTGCGATATATATCTTGTAAATACAAAGGTGTCCACTTCATAAATTTACAATAGCATACAGATGTAATCTGCATGCAATGTTCACAAAGAAATTAAACTTCAACTTTTCTAATTAAAGGGTGTTTTAGAAAGGGTTATATAAAAGTAGGAAAGAAAGGACAAATAGCACTGCAGACAAAGATTTAGCAATGTAGTTCAGGGGCTCATTTTACAAAGGCAAGGCAAGGCATGAAAAAGCCCAACAGAAAAATAACCAACATTGTGGACGTGGGGAGGAAAAGATTTCAAACAGTCTGTTTTTATTTAAAAAAAAAAAAAAAAAAAAAGAGTAAAATTTGAAAGCTCACCTGGAAAATATAGCATGAATAGACGTTGAAGCTTGCAGAAAGAAAGAAAAAGAAATATCTTTCCTTCCATTTCTGTTCCACAGAATGTGACTTGACACAAATGTAAAAATACGATTAACATCAGGCACCTACAAATGGCATTGGAGTTACAGAAAGGACCTGTTTTATTTGTCAGTGTTCTATATAAAAATATGTATTTTTGCAACAATATTTTGCTAAGTACTTTCCTGTGAAGTGCTGAGGTTAGAAATTTCCTTTAAATAATCTGTACCTCCTAACACTTCATCAGTGAAAATTTTCTTCTGATTAAACAGTTATTCTTTAATGCAGACCTGACATCTCCTAAGCTAGGAAGCCTTAGAAGGTCACAGATTCTGTCTCCATAGGAGGCCAAGCTGTTTAGCAGAAAGTATGACCTACTGTGGAAACCAATGACCTAGTAAAAAAATAAACAGTACTGTGCTGTAAAGTGGCGGAGCCAGCTGAGAAATAGAGAGCTCAGTAATGAACCGCCTTCCTCCTACAGAGATCAAATCATGTTAAGTGATGCTATTAAAATAAATCACATTTTAAAGTCTTTACCTGAGACACTAACAACTTAAATTAGTAAGCCACAAAAATACCTATTTTATTTTTTCAACATATATGAACACAATTATGTTTTTGTTTTAGTAGACTGAAGTCCAAACACTCAGATCAACACCCACTCATGAAAATATTTAAAATATGTATATAAGCCAAAGGAGCTTAAGAATGAGGTTTAGTATTTTTCCACATAAATGAAAAACTCAGCAAATTATCTGTTGATTTTAATGTACTCTGAAACATGACCTCAACTTGATAATTTCATTTTTTATTTGTATTGCCCAATAGTACTCAGTTTAAAAAGCTGAAAATAAAATGCCAATGGGAAACATAGAATTTATTGTATCATTCTATTGGATTGTAAGTTAAAAAAAGTTCTCATTAGAAGTTTAAAAAAACCCAAAGCAATCACTTCACACCATTTTAAAAGGTCATATTTTGCATATGATTTCACAAAATTCTGTACATATGTTTATCAAATAATTTGGATACATAAAAGGAGAGTACTTGTCTAAATTTAGGGTCTGTTTATCATTACGGTATTTGGAGGCTACTCTTTTGCATATAATACAAATACGAGAGGTTAATCCTCAGAATAAAACCTTACAGCACCCTCACTATCAGTGGGACTATGATCATTTGCACTACTAAGAGCCCCGTAAAATAGGTAGATCATATAATACCTTGTTTAAATTTCTGAGAGATGAGCAAAATTTTATGGTATTATTTTAAAGATAAGCCTGCTCACCATTCTCCAAAAGAAACCAGAAAGCTGTAGGAAATAAAAAATCATTAAGTGACATTGACTACATTTCAGCAGTGCTATGTTCATTCATCAAAGCAAGTTTATCCAGCTGTGGGTGTAAAAAGAGGAACAAAAATAACACACCAACAAGGTACAACAGTGATCACTCATGGTGAAATTAAGATACTTATGCAACTGTCACATTCATATGTAATTACTGAAAAAAGTAGAAATACCAGTCAACATAGCAGGTGCCACACCATGGGGTGCTGCAGGGAGCAGTGATGAGCTGCTGCGTTAGAGTCAGACATGATGAATTAAAATAAAGGCCTTGGAATGGCATTCAGCCCATAGAGCCAAATATAATTTAATCAAATTATTTTCAGAAGAATGAATCTTCTGTTACAGACTGAGCTCAGGACTCCCTTTAAATGTACAGTTCTAGAGCTGAAGTTGAGGCGTTTCACAAGAAAAATTACAAATACACTGTTTATTCAGTAACCAATCCTTCCTGTGTTGGTAGACTGGCAATAAAATTCAATAGAATGGCATGTGCAAGGCTATCATACTGTCACAAAATATAAGGAGAAAACATCTTTGGAAAGTTTCTTATATAGCTGGAAATAAAGTACAAAGTAAACATGTCCTGCTACAAAGAAAATTCTTCATTTGGGTTTCATGTTGGTTTTTGGCTTCTAGGAAAATATGTATATAAGTTAAAAGAGCAGATGTCCCAAAGCTCAGCAAGAAGAGAAAGTTCTTGTCACAAAGTTTTTTAACACATTCTAATAAACCTCTTCACAGATCGTATTTCACAATCATTTCTGATTTCACCACATATACCTACAAAAAAGCAGGCAGGCAGCCCTCCTAGAAAGCTAACCATCTGAGAGAAAAAGTGTTCGGATTATTTTATTATGTTTTATTACAAAGGAATGCCATAAATCTGGAGTTCAAACTGTTTGTGACATCCTGTGTCTTCGAAGCAGAGAAACTACTCTGTTTTGTTACTGTTACTGATGTTGCAACAGAAATGTTTATAAGAGTTTGTCTGAAATAGGTACTTTCTGTCCAGTTACTTGATTTGTAGCTACACAATCTAATCCTCCTCTGACTTGAGCTAACATAAATTTCCCAGCCAAAATCAAGTTTCACTCATGTGAAAGAGTAAGACCTACTAATGAATTAAACCCCACAGCAACCCAGTAGGACAGCTAATTATATTATCACCAAACTTGCCAGATTTAATACTTTCTTCAGAAAAATCAACTCAATCAGGTTTGCTGCCTGCTCCTTTTAGACATTTTCAGTGCAGCGCCTCAGCACTGCTGCTCTTAGAGTGCAGCAAGTCTTCTGCTGACCAGCTGCCCATAGCAAATGGGAACCTGAAGAAGTACTGATGTGTTCTCATGATGAAAAGAGATGCATTAGAAGTCACATTCCCCAGCTACAAATTTACATGGCAGGCTGCAAATACTCTTGGTCATGCAAATCAGCTGTCTGCCAAGAAAATGAGCTATACACAGGCATGAAGCAACACGATCCAAGCTGAGTTCAGCAGCTCTGTTGAATGGCTGTGATGCATAATAAATATAGATGACTTTCCAGAGTATAAAGAATGAAATACTCAATCACTGACTCTCAATCTTTGGCCTAAACATAGGACACTCTCTCCTAATTTACACAAACTATACAACAAGACGAAAATAAACTATGAGATGGCATAGAAAATGAACTTGTTGAAATATTCCTTGGCACATTGCTAGGTGGTGATCAAATTATTTAATGACAAATTTACTGTGCTTCCCTGTTACATGAAAACTACTTGTTAGGCCACATATCACAAACTTAGAGAGGTAATTACAAAAAATCAAGAAATCAATTTCCTATCCCTGTGGTGACATATTCTATGTGTGAACTGTGTTATCCCTGAGGAGCACAGATTTTATCTTTAAATAGAATATTTATGGCTTGTCTTAGCTTTTTGAAATGTCTTTTTAGTTCAGACTTTCTTCTGAGAATATGCCTTATTGTGAGAATACCATGCTCCCATTTGTATTGCCAAATATGAAATCCATCTCTCACACAGAAAATTATTATTAGTCCTTACATAAGCAGATAGAAGTCCAAAAAGTTTGAAGGGATAGAAAAACTCCCTTACCTATTCCTTCAACAGCTCATTCAAAGTTTAAAAAGTAGCAAGGCCTGTAAACTATCAATTTTTTATTATAACTAAAGACAAATCCAAACACACTATTTTTAGTGTTCAATAACTTGAGATGATACTACTGTATACCTTAGATTTCTGGAAATCAATGAAAGAATGAATTAGGATTAGATGAGAGACATCTACTATCATCTTCTCTCCAAATATTGTGCATTATAAAGAAAGAGGAAGCAAGAAGATGAACTTGTGCTGTTTTATTTTTGCGCCCAAGTGTCATACACTATTGATTTATTTCCTTGAGGACTAACAGGAAAACAAAACAAATCAACATAAGTATGAAGAAACAAAGTCTATTTATATATACATATTTATACACAGAGTAGACACAGCCTTCTTAGGTGTAGGCCAATATTCCAGCTAAATATTAAGTAGTCGTGGTGACAACATTTGAAGATGACAGATGACTTTCACAGCTGCCATAAAAGAGAAGGACTTTTGCCAAAGCTGTCAGAGTAGCTCAGAGCTGACAGTCAGCTCCAAGTGAGTCAGTCTGCCCTTGCCACCCTAGTGTAAGAGATATTGGGGGAAATATTTGACAAACCCACACTTAGCCACACAGGAAGCATTAACAGCTATCATAACTTAGAGAGTACATGGTATCTATAATTTATCCCACAGATTAAGCAATTTTGAGAAAGGAAACTGTAGTCAGCCCATATAGCATTTCTAACAATATCTGGTTGATCCTAGATCTTAAAAAAACACAACCAAAACACCGCCACCACTAGAAGCAAAACCCCCTCAATATTTAAGCTCATTTGAGTAGTCAAATCTCTCTAACTCATCTCTTTTCCCTAAATAAACATAAGTAACACAGCTAATAAAGGGCAGATTATTTTAAGATTTGAGATTTCCATTCTGAGAAATGTCATTATCGCAATATGAACAAGGAAGCCATGGGCTGATAATAAGCTCGCAGAAACTCTTGTCTTTCTGCTTCCAGTTTCTGAAGCTGGGCAACTGGCATAACATCTAAGGAAAACATCTTCAGTTGTTTCCAACTAGCAGAAACAGTTCAGGCAGGTTGAGATATAAAGCAAATCAATAGATTCAATTTCAAGAAGTTGACAAAGTTAAGAAGTCATGACTTCATCTTAAAAAACCAAACAAACAAAAGAAAAAGTTTAAAAATCTTTACAACTTTCAGAGGTATTTGTATTTTCAGATTTGAACTCACGGTATGCTCCTGTTACCTTTTTTTTTTTTTTTTTGGTGGATTTCTGTATAATTTTAAGCTTTGAAAAGCATTCTGTTTAATGAAAGCTGATATTCCTATATTCCCATTTAAATTAAGGATCTACCAGAAAAAAAATCCTCATTTATCATATGATTGCGGCAGGGAGGGGAAGAATAAGAACTTTTAATAAATAAAATCGTGTATGATGTATATTTAGGACATAAGATTAGCTATCATATTCATCTTGAGTAAACAACTTTACATATCTGAGATCCTGAACCTCCCTCCAACCTGCTACCAAAAATGCCTGTGTGACCTGTAACATTGGTACGACTAATTATGTGCAATCCTTCTGCGGACCAGATAGAAATAATGTTAATGAGAAGGTCAAGGAGAGTGGCTGAAGAATTGGTGTAATTTATGTTGCCTCCACATAGGCTTGGCCATTAGACACTTTGAGGCTGATATGCTGTTATAACACGATAAATATGCCAGAGTCATTGAGAGGAAACAAAATTTCTGTCACTGTGACTCTTTCCCTTTCCCAGAGTGTTAGACTTCTGACTTACAAAAAAGCTGTAAAGCTTATCGTCTCCTTCTATGGTTGTAAAATCAAAGCCAAAAGAGTTCAGGAGATATTTATATAGAAGTCACTCACATTTATGTAAGTTTCCTCATTTAAAATTTATATGACAGGTGCCTAGGTTTGGCACAGTAAAGTTCTGGGACAATCATTAATGAACAAAGAAAGAGAAAACAGCTACAGTATGTGGCTGTTCCAAGTCACAACAACCACTGAGAAGATCTAGATTATATTTCTCATGGTTAGAGATGCCCATTATGACTATACATCCCACTTATACACTCTCTGTGCCTCACAGCCCCATTTTTAACATGGAGATTATACAGTTACCTAAATCTCAAAGGAATTCCAGGCTTCGTATACTGTTATGTCTAGGGAACATCAGAAAATATTGTGACTCACATGTTATGACAAAAAGGAAACAAAAGAAATGCAAAATACTCCATATAAAGGTAAGTAATAACAAAGTTCTCGTGTGTGAAATAATCACAGTGCATACTAACACCCTGCCTACTTAATACATTAGAAAAACTTTATGGTTTAATGGTTAAGAACCTATTTAGATAAACAGTTAACTGAGATTAAAAACATATTTCAAAGTTATTCTCAAATCCTCAGCCTCACATGGTGCTCATTATATATAGTTGAGTTGACAGTCTTTTCAGAGGTACTTTATCCCAAGGACTGTTATCAATTATATTCATCACAAAAAGACTTAAGCCTGCTCAGCTTGGAACACCAGCTTAGTTTATACTGGATAACAACAAACGGTAAGCGCAGTTTCCAAATAAACCTTGTAAGGATTACTGATGACAACTAGAAAAGGGTATTATCACTTCTTGTGCTGAGATCAATTATGACATTCAACAGAAACTGGAATTTATCATGGCACCACTAGTAAAGTACAGGCTACAATAGACATCACATATGAAGGAGGCTATGGTAAATCTACAATAAAACCACAAAAATGGGAGATTAATTTGGTTTCTTAAATTTGAAAGAGCCTCACAGCTGACAAAGGACCTCTATATCTGGCAGAATTTTTCGTATGCAAAACCAGCTGTTGTAGCGATTTCTAATTGTCATGTTCCACAGTTTCAAGCAAACTAATTAAAAAAAACCCAAATCACCAAAAAAAAAAAAAAAAAA